>JAUMTR010000007.1:1571714-1590684 GCA_032270685.1 Microctenopoma stevenorrisi
TTATAATATTGCCAAGCGGAGACATGTATATGGTAAAGAGAATTGGTCCAAGCACAGAACCCTGTGGGACCCCATAAGTAACTTTTGAGTGCATTGAGGATTTATCATTAACATGAACAAATTGGGATCTATCAGACAGATAAGATTTGAACCAGCTTATTGCTGTTCCTTTAATCCCTTTAATTTACAAACCAAAGAGTAAACATGTAGATTAGATTGTTAAAGTTACACGAACCTTAGCAGAGAAAACAGACGGACAACTTATAATTTGAAGAAAAATAATTATTTAATACCTAATAAAATGATGATTCATATGTTTTAATCTTTCATTCAAATATTTCTTTTTAATGGCGTTAATTTTTGCTTTTGTGATTTACTATCTTTTAAATCCTGTGGACAACCTGAGCCAACATTATAAGACACTGCTTTCAGTGGAGACGTCAGGCCCGGCCTCAATGAATACAGAACATTTGTGTTTAGAAGAAGCTTCCATCCTTCATATTTTACACATAAAATGGCTCTTTCACGTCACACTGAAAATAGATTTCTAAATCAATTAAAAACGTATCTCATCTGCAGAAGCTCGAGACTCCTTCAGAAAAGTCACGTGTCTCGGTGTCATCCCTGACTAGTTCCACTCTGGTATAGTCATTTACACATGTGCCAGATTTCTCCTATTTATTTATGCTGCATCTGACTGCAGGTGAGCCAGGAAACGTGCTTATTGTAAATACAATCTTGTACGTACAGATAACAACGTAGAAGCAGAGGTTCCGCACACACTGCTAATGCACCACCTGCATTTCAGGTTCTAAACCAATAGTCAGTTAGTTGGTTGCTTTTAAACCCAGTACAACATTTCTGTTGGAATATGTGCGACAACCAACTACAGAATGTAGGCCATTAATTCAGCGTTGGCAGCTACTAAAACTGGAGCTCTGTTACGGCAACAACAAACAAATAAATTCACATCGATATTTTAACAAATTAACAAATGTTTTTGCACCAACCGGCTTTGAGACTTTAGTCCACAGATCTTTAGCAACACAGGCCGGACACTAATCATAGGCCATTCACAGGGATTCTTACACGATTCGACAGCTGGATGATGTAATTATGTAATTAATGTAAAGGTCATTGATTTAGTTCATCTTTAAAATTATTTGACTTTACAATATTGATCAGTACTGAAGACTTGCTGAACTGTGCAATGAACCACAGAGCCCCCCCCCCGGCCCTCCTGGTGATGTGTCTTGCACCTTAAATGTAGCTGCCTGTTGACAATAATTTACCCACAGGGAATAATAATAAAGTATATCAAACAAAATGAGCTTTTATACTGATGTGAGAAACCAATTCAAACAAAACTGAACTTGTTTTACTAACTGAAACATTAACAAACAAACACTAACACGTCTTTTGTTAATAACACAGCTGTGAGTGTGTGTGTGTGTGTGTGCGCGCATGCATCCTTACCTCATACAGACAGGCCTGGTGGAAGGGTTGACCGCAGCGAGGGTCATTACACACCTGGTCGGGGATCGCAGCTTCAAGACGATAGGCGTAACAGATCCCACACTCCACGCTGAAATCCTGCGTACACAAAGTCACAGTGAAATCAGTGAAGGAAATCTTCAGTATGTCTTCTTATATATATCACACAGGTAAGACACACACACACACACACACTCTCGTTTGCATTTTGCCATAATGAGAAGCTCCTGTTTTTCTGGAGCTCGCCATTAAGAGAGAAGATGGCAGGTAAAACACACACACAAAAAGAGAAATCAACATCTGGTCAACGCAACTTTTTTGCATCGCTCTGAATGTTAATGAAGCTGAGGCATTAATCACCGCGGCAACAGCAGATAAACACGACGCCCTTTCAACCCATCCGTTGAGAGGGGAGGGGAGAAGAACAAGTGTTAAAAAAAGATAGAGATAAATGGTTTTGCATGATTAAAGCGATTTGATAGTGCAGAGAATTCTGCCATCTTTGTTATTCTAATGATCTTATCTGTAAACAACCCAATTAAAGAAGAATTTGTGCCTCTTAGAAAAACAAAACAGGGAAGAGAAATACAGAAATAGAAAAAAAAAATAAGCAGCAGTGTGTGTCCGCCCCCTTATAACTTGAAGCTCTAACAGAGAAACAGGAGTATCCAAGCGTAGATGTAAACACACACACACACACACACACACACACACTGCTCCTTGAGGTAATCGTGATGGGAATGGACATGTTTGAAATGGAAAAGGGGGCAACTGTGTGACATACAGATTTTTCGTGGGTGGCAGGTGACGGGAACGTGATCTCCAAAACATCCCGGAGGTTGTGCAAGACGCTGGAGTTCGGGTTCCTGCCAGCAGACCACAGACAGCTCCTTCACACACTAATTAACCACATGCAAATGAGCCTGCAAAAACACTGGGGGATGATTAGGAAGCTTCCACCACTGGTACATGTATAGAAAAAACAACATCATTTCTCCTCAAATGTGTCACACAGCGAGGCGGTGGAGGAATCAAAAATCGGGCCGGAATTTCAGAATGAACAATAATTAGGTGATTATCTGCAATCAGAAGATTCTTTGCCCTCAGACTAGCAGGAGTGGTGCACTGGCTTTGGCTTCAACAGCACTGCGTCTAATGTACGTCCATCCACTCCAAACTCGAGAGCGCGGTAACCGAACCTGGCAAACATGTCGTGTTTCAGCAGCAGACTTCACCGTTTGGGTTTGACCTACCTGGCCGAACGCCGTCCTGAACCCTACACAGATGGTATCCACTCTCTACCAAAACCATGGATTCTATGAATACCAAAAACATCCTGTCCTTATATTTCTCCATGCAACAGACAGAGAGAGGAACGTGCGTCCTACTTGAGACTGAATTTAGCAAAATTGAAGCCTTGCACTTTGAAAAATCCACTTATTGATCCTAATGGTGATTAGAAAAAGTGGCCTGAGCTAAACGTTGCTCCTGAGGAAACCTCTGTCTCTCTAGCTGCTGAATGTTTCCATGTGTTCACCAGCTGTTGGTAATTCTGCCTGTGCGCTGCTGGAAATGATCAATAACAGCTTACACTTACTTAGCAAAGAACTAAAGGACATTGGACTGAGTGTTAGAAGACAGACTGTTGTTGGTCTTTATATGGGTTTTCAAAGTAATTATGAAAAATTACCAAAAATGATGAAACTGAGTTCTACGTACAGATGTAGGCGTAGCCACGCCTTGTGTGTAGAACACAAACTTTAATGTCTGCTGTGGATTTTTATTTCCAACATCTAGACAACAAACAATGAGACGATTCTTATCTCGAGATGCCTGCAGTGGGAGCAGATCCATGGAAAAACCCGAGTCATTCATAAAAGTGAGACGTGAATCTTACCACGAGTGCATGTTGGCGTTCAGCTTATTCCTCAGTGGAGTCACCACTGCAACAGAAGAAATGATTTAGTACGACTGTAGATGTTAACTGTGAGTGAGAAATACATCCGCACACGTCTTCAAACACCGCCTCAGCTCACCACCACTGTCTGCGTCCTGTGTTCCTCTGGGGAGCTTCGTCTCTGTGCACCACTCATCACTTTCACTACTTGTTATTCCTACATGCAAAAAGCAATATTTCTGCGTGACCCCGTGTATTTGAGGGTCGCCGCTGCCTCCCGTCTTGGTGGCTGAAGTGTGTATGTGTTTAATATTTTTTGAGTCGCATTGCTAGGCAACAGGCTAGGAGTTGCATGACCTTGGGTTTGCAGAAACAATGGCTAACAATTGACGGGGACTTAAATAGAAAGCTGCAGCTCGTCAGCTGGCTCGTGTTGGTGTGGCGAGAATGAAAACACGCCACTGTGGAAGCAAGTCCTGCGACATGATGACAGAAAACAGTCAACACAAGCAGAGACGTGAAGCAGAGATGGGGAGATATTCATTTTTCATTCATGCCTGATGGCTCCTCACCAAACAGGCAGAGTCCACTTTAGTGCCTGGACTATTGCTGAGTGACATCAGGCTGTGATTACAGTGACATGGGCGGAGTCATCATTTATTAAATAATACGTCTCATCCAATAAACAGTAACCACACATCTCATTAAATCACTTAAGTAATCTGAGAAATATGAATAAAGCATGTGGATATAGATTTTGACAGAATAAATATAGTCTGTGTATTCCTTGATTATGTTGAGTAACACAAGGTAAATGCCAAAACATGCATGTGCTCATTAGGTGCAGAAATAAAAACATGTTGGATTTTCTCCGGCCACAGAGATGCTGCATTAATCGTGGCTGGTGGACCGGTTTGGGACTGAACCCAGGCTGGGACGACCCACAGGTAATACAAACTATCTTCATGGCATTTACAACGTGTCATTTTACTTTTCTACTAAAAAAAAGAGGGAATATCAGGTGTGTTTTCGCACCGTGTTCAGCTCCAAGCAGAAAACACTCGGGCAGCATCTTTGGGTGTCTGGGATCCACCTCCACTTTGATGGACACGTTGTTTCCTGCACACACACAAAACACTGAATATCATTAGTGCGTGCAAGATGCGCATCTGCCTGGAATAAGCCGTGCTGAGTCATGTCTTTGGTACCGATGGCGATCCGCCTCATGGTGTCGGCCCGGCTGGGTTTTTCTGGCTCCAGAATCCAGGTCTGGCTGTCGATCTCATCCAGGACCTCCCAGAACTCTGTGAGGGAGTCCAAAACCAGCAGGAACTGGTTGTGGAGGTTCTGCAGAGTACTCTGCCAAAGCAGACCAGAACAGGCATAGAACACAGTTATAGAACATTTTAAAAACGAGATCTTCAAACATACAATTATTTCAGGATTTGAGCTGTTTGTGGATCCACATCTGAAGACTGGACGACTTCACACACACACACACAGACAGAGGAGAGAGAAAGGGAGGATGATAGAAGTCTGAGAAGTGTGTGAGACAGTGATACAGATGGAATGAGAGAAAAAAATTAGGGGGAAAAAAATGAACCAAAAATTATGGGTCATTGTGCCAGCACAGTGCACACAATTAAGCATCGTCCAGGTGCTGAGAGCCTCAGCAATTACAGCCCAATTAATGCCAGTGGCATGATTACAGTTACAGCTCAGGATAACTACGCGAGGCCCAGTTCAGAAAGGAGGAGGAAAAAAAAGGAAGAAGAGCTGGTAATTGAATTCTTGCTGTATCTGAGAGAAGAACACGGGTGAGAGTGGAAGGCTGTGAGAAAGTATGAAAGCCGCTGAATGTGAGCCGAGACTTGCTCCTTGTCTATCTCAATCAATCCTCTTTATCTATTTATATCTATGACTGACCCCATTTTTTGCTGTTCAAAGCAGCTACGCTCAAAGAATGTACTGCTCTTTACATGGGCGCTGATGACTTTTCTGTTTTTATTCTCAGTAAATTCTGTCCTCTGTGAACAGACTCTAATTTCAAAAGAATGAGAATTTTTATTCATTACCGCTCTCCCTCCATACTCACCTCATTTACATAGAGCTGCAGCAGAACACGCCGTTATTGGCATATTGTGTTGAATGTGTTAGAAGCTGCTATAAGCGCACAGATCTACAGTAGCCGTGTTCTCCATAGAAGACCTGAAGGTTAAGTACAGACCACCGTCGAGTGAAGTGAACATTAGCTTGCTTTATACGGTGTGTCAGTGAATGCAACACGGAGCGGCAGACTGTTAATGAGCCTAAAGTGATCAGTGCTTCATACGTTGCAGGCCAAGACAGGTAGGGAGGAGTAAAATAAGGAATAGATCCATAGATGGTTGTTAAAATTCCTAAAACACATAGTACTTCTGAAACCATACACACACACACACACACGATGCTGATATAAGGCAACACCCCCACTTCCACTCTCAATACATACAATTTCTAGTTAAAAATTCCCTATGTATGGTCTAAAAACAAAAAGGACACACATGATACACACAGACCCACACACACACACACACACTGAGGTTTATTTTTCTTCCCATTCTAGTTCCACACAAATGCCCAGAGTGGCACGTCTTGGCCCTGCAACAGAGCAGGCAATAATTACTCATTCAAATGAACATGTCAGGGCTGCCGACAGACAAGCCCTTCCCCCCACCACACGCACGCATCCCTCACACATCAGACAGAAAACACACTTGGCACAGATGCAAGCACCTACATACACACACACACACACACACACACTTCATGTTGCAGTGTGGGAGAGATCCATCAGCGGCCCAGCAGGCAGACAGGCTCCATACGGTATCGCTGTTCTAAGCTGGTCCTCACTGTACGCCTGCCATGTATCAGCTCAACAAACACACGCACGCACACACACACACACACACAAAATCATCCCCCTGCTCAAAAGGACAATCCATTGCAATGCTCAGACATGGAGCTGCAGTTTTTATGATGGACAAAGCAACTGCTCTGTAAAAACACAGTGTGTGTGTGTGTGTGCGTGTGTGTGTGCGTGTGTGTGATACACACAATCAGAGTTAGCAGCATAGATGTAAAGCAGAGTTGCAGTAAAATAAGCAAGATGGCAAACAACAGCCCACAGCTGGTTTGACATCAAAGTACGGCATTTCGAATTCGAGTGGATGAAACTGGAGGTGCTGAATGAAAATGTCTTAATACAGCAGGTGGAGAAGTGTTTTGTCAATGGTGCAATAAGGTGGCAGGCGATGACTCCAGTGTTTTTGGGCAGAGTGAGTCTCACGTGGCCCCAAAATGTCAAGTGACCACAAGCATTTGCCTAAAAGCATCACATTACATCTATCCTACACATACCAACACATAACGACAATTCAATCTGATATAATCGTCCACATACCAAGAATTAACAGTCGTGTCAGAGATACCAGCACTCTAAGAAAGGTATTCAGCGCTAGCTGGTTATGAATGAGGAGAGTTTATACTACATACGCTGCGTTCTTTATAGTAGAACAGTTTTACTAAAATTCTATTTTTAAATGTTGTATTGTATTTGATTATTGAATCGTGATACTGTCCACTATTTCACACAAGGTCAAACCTCTGCTCCCCAGAGATCAGACGATGATGAGCACGTTGTTCACTGCCAAAGTGATTTCAAGGTTTTCATTTCTTTAATGGTGTAAACAACGCCTTGACAAGGTGTGTGTTATTTGTAAAGGCAGAGGTCATTTACAGCACAGCGGTACTTAACCCAAAGGGTTACTGGAGTTCCACATGAGCGCAGCACTTCTGAAGTTAAATGAAATGAAAAGAAAGTTTTAAAATATTCTAAGGACACAAGTGATTTTTTAATTGAAATTTTTTGTGCATTATTAATGTAGCTATTTTAGAGATTTAATCACGGTGGACCTTGCCTGAAATGATGTGAACTGTTGTGAGACGATCACAGAATGCATATAGACGTGAGCTACATGAAATGGAGGCTGTGGGTTGGCCTCTTCGCGCCTGCTGACCATTGTCACTTTTGTCAAACTTTAAATTAAGTCTGCCACGAATATAAATACTTGACCTTAGCAAGAGCCTGACTGTTGATGTTTAATTCCGGTGCTTTTCACTTACACAACAAATAGCAGTTTCTAAAACATGTCTGCCAGCGTTGCCACAGTCCAGATTTTCTGGTATTCCACTGGAAATTCGAACTAGAAATCGAGTGTAGGTATATACCTGAGGTGTCCAGGTTACGGCCAGGGGGACGGGCAGGTCAGCTGAGCATTCAGGAGCCTCCGCAGGGTGCTGAGGGTGCAAATCACAGGACAGCTCTGTACCTTAAGGCTATTAAAGTGCAGGTAATCACAGTTGCCCCCAGTAGTTCCCCAAAACCTTTAATAGCAACTAGTCCTTTGTGGAGTTCTGCACAGTAAACTAAAGTCTTTTAGTCTTTAATAAAATCCTTGTTCAGGACATATATTTACAAGTTAGACCTCTTCCGTACACCTTTAACATCACGAGTCCCCGTCCTTCCTCACTCCCCTGCCAGCCGAGCCTCCATGTGTCCGTGCCTGTGCTGCCTGGCTGCACCTGGTGCCAAGGAGGCAAGGAAGGACGGGTGGGCAGGTGGGCACGGTGTGGGGTCCCGCCTCCCTCCCTTGTCCCTGGTGAATGTCATCTGGGCTTTGCTAAGCAGCACTTCCCTGTGCCACACACCCACTACGCCAAGAATATAAAAACCTGCTGTGAGATTCATACAGTGCTGCCAGAATGGATCCCGCTACTCACTGTATGCCGGAGAAAGTTTTAGAAAACACTTACTGTGCAACAGTGGAACCTAATCTTTAAATGTTAGACGCATCTTCTAAGTTTATCGTTTGATCCCAGTACCTTCCACGTCTTACATTTTACTCTGTAATCCCTGCGGATGCCGGTAGACCTGGTCAATTAGATGATTTCAGTAGTAATTACAAACTCATAACTCACTTCCATCGCTGACATGTGTGAAAGCAAAACACAGGAAACTAAATGTACGCCAATGTTGGTGGAAATATAGAAAAAAGAAATGAGGGGAATTACAACCACAGTGTGGGGAGAAGCCATCGCAGAGCTCTGTGACCTGCGTTTGTATCCATTTCATTTCCATAACGTGTAAAAAGGCAGTTTGCATGCGTCAGTGTTTACATTCCTCCTCAGTTTCTGCAGCTCCCACTCTGGTCCTTGACCAGTGACTCAGAAAGTCATTTTTGGACATGTTTGTTACCACCCGCTGGCCCCGGTTTCTCAGACAGCGGTAAATCTAATAGTGATGTCTCTTCTGTTTCAAGAGTCAATTTTCTTGAACACAATCCACATTTTGCTTCGTCTTTAAAAACTGTGGTATAGTGGATGACCTGTGTGTTTACCTACAGCGCATAAGGTTCTGTGAGCAGATACAGCAGCTATGCAGATGCGTGTGGGTGTACTGCTTTTCTCTATGCATAAAGGAAGCTTTTCCATCACACGAGGTCTATGTGGAGATGTTTTATCTGTGCTACATCTCAGTCACAGCAGGTTATCATGTCTATCCACTCCAGTTTGAACGAGATGTATGGGTGTAGATGTAAATCACCTCTTTGCTATGCGCAAATTGAACATCCAGCGTGCATGTGGGGAAGTTGACCTGTTGGATTGGATTGCCTGTAGGTCAACATCAAGCGGTGGAGTATATTCCATTTGATGGCGGATAGTTTTCAGTCTTCTGGCTCTCAATGTAAACTCTGTGTGCGTGTGTGTTTCTATGCAGTGGGGCTGGTTTCTTACCTTAGACTTGAGTCTAACAGTGAGAATGTGCTGCCTTTCAGAGGAGTCCTCCACCTTAAGTCTCAGTGTTCGGAACTCGGTGTCAATGAAAAGCAGCCTGATGATGTAGACACAAACACACACACACACACAATAAATCAATATCCATAAATGTACACAAATCACTGTACACCGACAGCAGCCACCATCCATCATTAATCACAGCAGCAGAGCAGCATTATTGAGACATCAGCTCAGCCTTTGGATTTATCACAACACGGTGGCATTACGTCAGGCTACAGCCACACACCCAAGTCCAGCAGAACTGTAGCTGCACACTGTGTGCCTCTAAACTCCTGTTTGTTATCTAGTGCCTTTTTATACTCATAAGCAAGAATATAACAAATGGGACCTCGCTGAGGCTGAGAGCGTTGTTCATGCTGAGTCACCACCCACTATCAGTCAGCAACTGAACCGTGTGCTTTCTAATAAAACTGGAAGGAAGCTCAATGGCTTTATGTACCCACTATTAATTGCACAATGATAATTCAATGGGCTCCTTAGCCGGCATGTCACCTGACAGGTAGAAATCAACTGGAGTTATGCCCGTGACACTGCATCGATTTAAATTTATCTTTCATGTTGCTAATTTACACTAATCAACACAGATACATTCAAATAATTGTGGATAGCTGTGATGAGCAGAAGAATAAACCAAATCCCTTCAGTGTGTCCTACCTCTTCCCTCAGCCTGAGACCCTTAGAGACAAGCCGCCCGCTCTGCTTGTTCAATGCTGAAATTAGTAAAGTCTATTAGTGTTTTAGTACAAAGTACTGTACTTTAATGTATTACACTCTGATGTAGTACCTGGCTCAGACACTAGGCAGTGCACTGAAGGAGCAGAGAAATAAACTAAATTAAGAAAGAATATGTGGGTGTCTCTCGTCTAGTCGTGTCGATGAACACTGCACTAGAAAGCTGTTTTGTGGCAACTTAACGGTTGTGCTAGCTAATTCCATTTGAGGCTCATGTTAACAACATATTTAGCAGAAGCTGCTCGTTAATGCAGCCAGAGTGTCAGACAGCTGAGAGCAACGCAGCAGCTCCAGTGCCAACACTCAGGACAGGCCGCGCTCTAATTAAACATGCCTCAACACAAAAGTGTTATTTCTTTGTAAGCAACACCCCCTGCACCGAGTATAGATCCATCAGAGCGGAGGGAAAATCTGTGGATTTCTCCCTGAGATATCTGGAATAATGTTAGCTACAGCGAACAACACACATGTGACAAGATGCTCCCTTTACATTAAGAAACCAAGCGGCTGTGCTGGATCCTACAAATCTTCTACAGAGGAGCAGTAAATACAACATGTTTAGTCATAGACATATGGCATAGTGTGCAAAATGTGCAGCATTGCTATGTGTGTTAAAATACTAGGATTGTGTCAGGACAATGACTGAATAGTGACAACTGTTGTGTTACAGATTCACGCTCTTATGAAACGCTGCGTCTTCCAATGACCTTTAGGCGGGTTCACATTTCCAAGCTCAAGTCAACCTGTAAATCAGGCCTCCTCCTTCCTAAGCTAATTATAACCTATTGAGGCTGAGGACGGAGCTCTGATCTGGCCCAGGCATGCGTCAACACTGCTGTCAGATTTACTGCTGCTCCAGCACACTATAAAGGAGTTAGACCCAAACCGTTCCCCAACCACCCCGCCAACCCCTTCAGCCCATTCTAGTCAACCGAGGCCTAGAGACAATGGACCGATCTGAGACAAAGCATTTGGACAGTCCTTCTAGAGATTTACAGTACATTACAACGGCAGCTCTGTGCCGAGGCTGACGTGACTGTATATCTGCGGAGGATTTATGAGGTGTGGTTAAGGGAGTGATGTCAGCAGGGTGCTCAGGAATGACTCTCTCACACACACGCACACACACACACACACACACACTTAGGGAAGTGATGGAATGACGGGAGACGGTGTCCGATTTGCCTGAAACATAAAAGGCACACTTGAAAGCAGATGCTGGTGAAGGGCAACAGTGTCCTATGTAAACATACAAACACAGGACATCCTGATTGTGACAGTAAAAAAATACGGAAAACATATTCCTCTATATTCATCTGTAACAATGGAATCATCAGGTGAATCATCTAAAACACATCTAATTCTCTATAAGATTTTGCCAAGAGATTAAAGATTTCCTACTCTAGTCTTGAGAGACATGCTGCAGCTGTATCCAATCAGAACAAAAATGCAGTGGAAGGCCCATGTTGGGAATATTCTTTGACACTACGACGTGAACTCTGTTAAAACAATCACAATCAACGAACATGCTTCTACTGCAGAGGGATTCACTCAAAGTTCTGAAGGCCTCAGATTAGATCTGTCGCCCGGAGACAGCACAAGGGAAAAATGTGATGGATAAAGGCCCTAATTTATGTGTGCTGCACTGGAAGCAGAGCGGCTGAGACAAAAATGAATATTAAATTATAAAAATAAAAATGTCTGCCTATCTTCAGGGCAGCAGAGAAGGCCTTCCTGCTGAATTACATTTAGCAAGTCAGAAAAAGAGGTTGCAGTGAACCTCAGATGATTGAAATGATGAGTCCAAACTTGAGGTGAAGGACTGATTGAGATCAGTTCTTTGACAAGACAAAGAGTGCATCGGAAGGCGATGGCTGCGTAACACCAGCAGCGTTGGGGCGATCTGCAATGTATGCAAAGCATTTTCATTCGGCCGGGACTTCACTCCATACTGAAGATCCATGCTGCTCCCTCTGGGCAACAACTGTGTCTGTGTATAACCTAATTTTGAATCAACACTGTGACCACGAGGATTCTTTCCAGTTATGTAAGAATAATGTGGAGAAGGAATCGTGGTAATAACCTGGTGTTTTGCTTTATTTCACAAAGACAGTATTATATGTATTGATATAGTTTGGAGTGATTTTTTATCATATTCTACAGGATACACACTATACAGATAAAACATTAAAGGCAGGTTATCTCCATCTTACAGGTCCTCTCCATAACAGAGGAGAAAAATATGGAGTAAAACTAAAGCTTGCAAAACCCTCAGTTCCAAGGTGGATATTAAAGAGAATGATAGGAGACAAAATATTCAGTTGTATTTCTATAATCTCTGATTTCATTCTGTAGCAAGAGTGAATCAGTCCAGCACTCTGCATCAACCAGCTGATAATTTATAGGCCTGTGCAAAGAGCACCAACAGTTAAAAATTCAAACGTACACATTTCCATCTCCTCTCTTCTGGGGTCTCATACCGGGATAGCAGGGAGTAGCTGCCGCCCTGTTTGCCCATGATAGAAACAGCGTGACAGTCAGACATCCTGCTGGGAAGACTGATGAGAGCATCCTATTTGCAACTCCACAGTCAAGTGAGCTGCTTCCACATAGTGCAGACCATGCACAATTGTGCTCGTGCACATGTGCACGTTACGTGAACTTTAGAGATTTTTTATTTATTTACTTTTTTGTGGGCTGACAATGTGATTCATGAACGGTGAAGTACAGCGCTGGTCTGTCTGTGAGAAGCCTGAGAAATTCTCATGCAGAATGATGGCATAGTCCGTGTATGATAAACAAACAGAAGACAATGTATGTCGCGTCCACACAAACATACGTGTGTGTGTGTGCAAATAAGGAGCACTAAAAATACTTTAGCCTGGTTTACAGTCTAACTGGTCTAACCAGGCCATTATCATTACTTACTGCACATAACTCCGTATACTGTTTGTGATTATATTTAAATCACAGGATAATGGGAATGATTTATTACCTGGCCTAATAATGTAACAACAAAAAAACCCACACCAGAACCATCTTATTCCGTGGTGTTGGGCCTAACAGAGCCCTGCTGTCAGACAGCCACTATAAGTGGCCTCAGACGAGCGGCAGCGCAGTGTGACAGAGTGATAACGCTGTGATAAGAAAAGACGATGTCTTGTAAGTACACCAGGAGGAACATGGAGTGCCAGCTGTGCCTGTAATGAGCCCCGGAGCTTCCAAGGGCCACATTTTGGAGCTTCTGAGTGATGGCAGCTGACCTCTGATCTACTTAACCTCACATTTCATTCATTAACACATACATGTGCCGTCTCCAGCCAATTAAGATGACCACACTTTCATTTGCAAAAATGGAGACAGAGAGGAAATAGAGAAGAGAGAGACTCTACTACCTAGTCTTGGTCCAATCAGCAGACAGAATTACAGCTGAGAACCTCTGGTGGCTATTAGCATGGCCCTTACCAATTAAGACGCTAAGCGAATCTCGAGTGCTTTGGAGATCGAGGCCCACTGTGTATAATGCCTTCTTACCGTAACATGACACCGAAAATGACGCTGGTCACATTTTCAGCATAAAGCATACCTTCACCCTCCCCTTTCTCCTATTAAACCTGAGAGTCTTCAATTAGAGCCATTTGCATTTTGCTAATATCATAATTGTAGCTGTGGTCATTAATGGAAAAGTGGAAAATGAGTGTAGTAGTCAAGGCTTAATCCAAGCTGGGGGGAACAGATATCTTCTTCCTTCCACCACCCCCCTCCTTCTCTCCTGACGAGTGGAGATGATGGTATTAGCTGGGGCTGTCAGCGCACGTGGGCTGAGAGTTATTAAATGTGACCTGGATTTAACTATAACTCAATAACTAAAAATAAGGAAGTCATTAAGAGCCATTTGTTAATGTGAAGATGTGTTGTTGCAGCCTCTCAGTTTAGAGGCTGCTGGGTGGGGGGTGGGGAGGGGGAGGCGAAAGACTGCTCTACATAGCTGTTTTAGTCCAGCCACATGAAGGGGGGGGGGGTGCATGCAAAAAATAAAAACATACAAATGATAAGTTACGGTGTCATTCATTTAATTTCCTTTTCTATGGCTTGTGAGTTTCATACAGCAGCCTAATTTTTACATCTTCTAAAGCTACAAAACTCCTTATATAGCTCTTCAGAGCAAAGGAAAACCTAAAGCGGTAATACCTTGACCATCATGTCCGTACGCAAATTACTGTCAGAGTTTACTGGGACCATGTACAGTATGTAAGTGTACATTGTCATGGTTTCCATTTAAAATAATTATAATAACAAAAGTATGACTTGATTTCAACAGGTTGCATCAGGTGAATGTGATGCACACAGCTGCTGATGCTGACACAGGTACATTTATGTCTTATAAAGAAGTTGCTTCAACCTCAAAAGGCATCACTTGGATTAAGAGTCAACCTTGTGAGATCAAGGCGGCTGCAGATTTTGGAGAAAGGTGCTGCCGTTGTTCTCCAACTGTCTCAGCAAGTCCTGCTCCAATTTTAGTCCGATAGCACTCACACCACAATTCAGTGAATTCAGTCATCTGCCAGCCTCAGTGTGTGAAATCAGTCACTTGCTGTTGTAACCAATATGACTGTCAATCCACTCAACGTACGCTAACCTGAGCAAGTTACATATGTACATGTACAGAGAACTGTAGAGCTAGTAACCTGGTCCAACATTTCTTTAGTTTCTAAATAACTAGCACACGCTCCAACACGACACCAGGGCTGCGTGTGTTTGGTGCTAGCTGCCCACTTACTTGTCCCACCCAAGCGTCTCCATCTCAGAGATGAGCTGCAAGTAATACTGCGGAGGTGAAATGTTGTTCCCCTCAAGACGGCTCTTGAGGCCCACTTCCTGCAAAGACAGAGAAAATGCTGGTTAATTTAATTACTATGCACATCATATCACAACTACACGTACTGCGTCATGCTTTTCCTACTAAAAGCAAAATGAACCAGGGCTGACACTCTTATGCCTTTATTCAGAAGCGAGCACATAGGTTGTTCATTTATCTAAGAAAATGTACATGTACACGTGTGCCTCACAATCAAGGCTATTGATAGCGCCTGAAGGTTTCCATTTATTCATGAAGCAACAATGTCAAAGTGACCGTGCTAACCACTGTGTCACTGTCCTCCTTACCAAGACAGTCTTCAGCTCCAGAATGAAAGTGACAAGATCGGCCGACTGCTGCAGCCTCTGCGAGAAGTCGAAAGAGAGAAAGGCATCCTTGAATGGGAGGATAATGAAGTGACAGTGTCTATTTTTTTCCTCTAGTCAGCCATTCAAATCAAACACAGTGTTTGTGATTAATGGGGGCTGCCACCAGCTTTAATAATTAATGATAGCTTAGAGGCTGTGAAAATAATGAACTTTGCAGCCTGGGGTGAAATATCAATCTCATCCAAATAACCTTGAGGGGCCACATAACAAATAGGGACATTTTCCAGGCGATGTTAATTAAACAGTGAAAAATATTTTTTCCTCAGCTTCTGAGTGAGGCGAGCCTGATGAGTGACAGAGAGAACAGGAGCGACGCCGGGCACAATGCAGCCAACACAAAGGAGCCGAAATGACATGAGGAAAATTTATAAAACACTGATCAGCGGGGTTTCAGTCAGCGCTGGCTGACACGACATAACCAAACACAATATGATGCAACGAGCACAGTTAGAACCAAAATGTGCTGTATGCGGAGTTCACCTGCTTCACTACGTGCTCACATCCACGCAACAAGTGTTTTAACTGCCAGCTGCAGTACAGCCTGCAAAACAAAGCAGTGAACGGTTACAACAGCGATGAAACAGTAACGAACATATTCTGTGCACATGCAGCCACTACAGAAGAGGCGAGGCGATCATTTGTACCTGGCCCGTTTGAGCTGTCCATCTGCAGGTAGTAGTATTCTCAATCTGTAGTCTCTTCCCTAAAAAGACGATGCACAACTTTACTGGGAGATAAATGATAAACGTGCTTTATTACAGCATATATAGGATATATGTCCAAACAGAGACACATACAGGCCAGAGCATTACTTTAGACCAGGTCTGAATCAAAAGGCTCACCTAACCAATTCAGCATGTAACTTAACTGGATAGTTTTATCAGAAACTGTTACTGAAACGTGGCTTTATGTAGCCGCATGCTATCACAATAAACCGTTTCATTACGGTTTTGGGTGCAAAAGTCAACTAAGGTTTTTTTAACGCAGGTCGAATTGAACACTTCCTGTATGCTCGCGTCAGAGGCTACACCAACCACACAATGTATATAAAATATGTAAACTACAGTTAAACTTGGTCAAACAGTGACGTCACATCTCTGGAACATATTAGCTAAGTTACCTGAACGGTAACGAACCCGTCATACGCCGTTTTCTCCTTGTTGAGAGGTAGAAGCAGCGGGTTGTCTTTCACCAATGAACTCTCCATGTCACTGCTAAAGTCACACAGTAACCTGAACCAAACGCGTGTGGTCAAATGTTCCAACTCACGCTGACAGACACGAAATTTAACAACGAAGCGAAGACAAACTCGTCATCCCGCCATTAAAGCAAAACAGGTGACGTCACGGGGCTGCTTTCACGGACTTGTGAAAACATCAGAATTCCGAGCAGTCCCGATCATAGTTGATGTGACGTTTAGAGGTCAGAGTAAAAATGCTAATCGTAATACGAGGCTGCACATTTATGCCGTTAACTGTCAGTTGCAAAGATCACATGCAATATTGGAGTAACTGTAAGTTACAAAAGTCCCAGACTGTGTAATACCTAATTTCCAACTTGACAAGAAGCATTCAAAAGTATACATATAGTTTCTGGTATGAATAGTTGGAGCAAGCTCATGTTAACTGAACTGTGGGAACATGAAAAAAGCACTAAAACACACAACAATTTTTCATTGTTGGTCCACACCAACCCCTAGTAAACAGAAAAGAACAAAAGAAGGTAAACAACCGTATTGATAAGACAGCTGAGGATTTGCTGACTAGCTAGTTCTTTTGCTAGTGTCCTGTTAATCTTCACAGACAGTGTCCTATTAAGTTAAGCCAGAAGCTGCCAGTGATGTACTATGTGGAAACAATGTCTGTTTTCACGGAGTTACAACTTAAATAGCTGTTTGCTACAACACGGTCACATAGTACATCTATAATAACGCTATGTGTGTTTCCTTCTAAACTATGGGCTTGTTCTAGATGAGCAAGTTCTGCGCAGATTCGATCGCCGGCGATCGGCGCGCATTGCATGCCGGTTAGATTTGTGTCCGACTTATCGCCGACATGCTCTGACGTCGTGAGATCGAGGCGACCGCAGATTTTGGAGCAAGGCCCTGCAGTTTCTCTCCACCGGCTGTAAAACAAAACCTCAGTGCATGACGGGAAACTAGTGATGGCCAGATGAAGCCTTGTGAAGCTTTGAAGCCTCGCAGCCAATTGGTTCGCTAAATGGTTCATTTCTCGAGGCCTCATTTCTGGCTTCATTTGCTCACAAACCCCCTGCTGGTCAAAGACAGTAATGCAGGCAGATGTGTTCCTGTTCTTTGAAAGCGTCTTGCCACAGTTTGGCATGGGAATAAAAAGTGCCAGGGAACTAAGTATCGTCTTTGTGTGTCAAGCTATGATGAAATTAGTTTTATGTGTGTAGTTTCTAAACTGAACTGAACAAATCCACTTAATATTTATGTGTCTTTCAGACCGACACCATATAACTTGCGGGGAAACTCCGTTTTATTTCATTACCCTATGTACTCAGCACAGCGCGCCAAACCGTTAACCAGTTGCCGAACCACTCACGTGGTCTGTCCCACAAACGAGGCTTCATACGTCATCACATACGTCAGCGAAGCAAGCCTCGATAAACGCTTCGCAAAAAATTCTATTCAAGCCTCGGCACGAGAAGTCCTATCACTACCGGGAAACACCTGCTCCCACCTGAGATCTGAAATATTTTGATTCATTAGTCAGATTTTTCACTGTGGAGATCGATTCTATTACAGAATAAATGCTGTGATTGATCAGAAAAAAACAGATTGTATCTCAAACTAGACTGTAAAGTCACAATTCAAAAATTTAGATTACTAAAATAGCATCTGCACAGATTTTTCAATCCTGACAGTCTATTTATGAAACAGATCATAGCGGACTTTCGGCCACTTTTCCTGCTGCGTCCGTCTGCTCTCGTCTTTTTTCCACGCGAGGCGCAGTTCATTTTAAACAAGCACACTTTGCACGGTTTTGTAGAGTGTCATTCTTCTTAACCAATCAGATGGCGAGGTTTCTGCATTGGGCGTGATCTTTTCCCCGTCAGAGCCTTTCAGCGTCACGAGTTTTGACAGTTTGCTAAGCTAACCGAAGCTAGCTAGTACGTAACTTGAACGGAGTTTTATTTGAACTTAACAAGAAGATCATTTGTTTTCAAACGACGAGCAGCTTTGGTAAGTCTAATGGAAGTCTATCTGACTTTATCACATGCTAATATTTGCTGTTTTAGACCGTTTCTGCTGGTTTAAACGATATTCAGATGGCTGTGACTGTCATGACTGCTCAAATGTTTTGGCTTGTCGGCGCGATAGCTTGGCTTGAATTGGTTCCTTTCAAAATGAAAGTATAAAAAATAAGTATAAAAATGTGTTTCCTTGTTGGGAGACAGGTAATGTGCTGATCGTTGATGGAGCATGCTTTTTTACTGTATAATGTTAGTAAATTGTTGATGTTGCGTATTGCATACTTTATGTCTGTGCTAAATGTACTGTAACTGTCAGTGTTGAGCCTTGTCACTTTTCCCCTTGATAAAAATTACTGTTTCTGTAAATATAGAGTAGTTAAGTACAATGACAATAGCATGTAGACCTTTTGTCATGCTATATATATATATATATATATATATATATATATATTTTTTTTTTTTTTTTTTTATTTTTAAAAAATT
>JAUMTR010000007.1:1590784-1624810 GCA_032270685.1 Microctenopoma stevenorrisi
TATAAATGTTGTTTATAACGCAAAATGAGTTTTATCCGATTACTCGAATAATCGCTGAAAAAATCGACAGAATACTCGATTTCAAAAATACTCGATAGTTGCAGCCCTAGCTGCATGGCACAAACACTGACTCTGTCTCTTTTCTTGTTGTGTTGACAGTGTGGGCGTAAATGATCCATGGAGCATGGACAGCACGTCTGTGAGGACACATGGCTTCCATTGTGGCATGCTGACTTTGAGTAGTGCCCACCTATCTCAGCCAGGTAGGGGTCCATGTCTCAATGACTCTCTGTCTCTGAACCCGGGGGCCGGTACACTTGCAGACAAAGTCAAGCAATACAAAGCTCGTTTAGTCTTCTTCTTTCTTTCTAAATGTGTTTTACTGCATCATGTTGCATTGTGACAAGAAATAGGAATAAACTGCCTATTACTGAGTAATGTACAGTGAACATTGTACAAACCAAACATTACTGCTTCTCCTGGTTTAGATTTACTTCAGGTAGTGTGACAAAACGTACAGTACATCAGTGTCTTCTGGTTGTGAAACTGTCCGACGTGCATTAGATTCATCTAAAAACAAATCTAACACTGGCAAAGCACCACCGCTTTGTAAATCCACATAAAGCCATGGAGTCTCCGGCTGAAATGTTTCCAGTTATGTTGGTTTTTATCACTTTGAGCATCGTTTGCTCGGTGTATGGCACCCTCACTTAACACTGTCTGCCGCGGGTCCAGACTGTCAAAGGACAGTGACTCTAACTGGCTTTGAGACAGATTGAGAACATCAGGTGTTTAAACTCCACCAGTGTCACTGTGTTAAACCCGGCTGCTCAAGCCAAACTGGCCCTCGTCTACTCACTCTGAGGTTTTTAAGTGTGAGCCAAACATACCCCTCAACACGCAGGTCAAAAGCTATAAACTCAGAGTAGGCATGTGCCAGAGTCTTCTACACACAGACTCCAATATACACATGCAAGCACATATTCAGCAGGACACTCCTGCCAACTGCTACAAGCCGGTAGCCAGACGGCAAGTATACAGGGGTCAGAAGCAGCCAAGTGGTGTCCAGTGAGGGATACTTTGGCCAACGAATACCCCCAGGCTAGCTGGACTCACTCAACATACAGTAATGTGTGTCTCTGCCTGTGTGCGCGCACACAGGCAGAGACAGGACGAGAAATTAAGCCTGTCATTAGTGGCTTTGCTTCTCTGTTTAAGAGTGGGCAACCAGAAATCTGAGTTCCTAAACGCACCAGTTATTAGTTTCATAGGAGATCCACTTCAGATTTCTGGAGCTCTAATGTCTTTGTGCTCAAACAGGTAGTGTCTTGTGTTTTTCAGTGACGATCTAATGACGTATTGTGCTGCTGTCCAGCATCTGTCCAGTGAGTATTTTCTTTATCCCGTGCTCGTTGGTCAGAAGATACGATCTCAGAATACTGCAGTTTGTGATTCAGGTAATCAGCAGTGGGTAGTGCAGGGATATTAGTCAAACCAAAGGTAATAAGCCTTAGGACCAGGTTTGGAAGCGGCTGCTGTATAGTAGACATTAATAAAACAGAGCAAAGCTCCCAATGGATGGTCAGTGCTTTCTTTGGCACGGCATTGCTTGGTACAAGGCCAGAGTCCTTGAGGTAAGATGGCGCAGGCCTGCAGCTTGGCACACTGGCTGTGTGCAGTGGCTAGTACCTCAGCTATCCTGTTCACACAGTACAGGTGTCACTAGCCTAAAAATACACACACAAGCTTAGGATAGCCAAAGCTGAATCTACCGCCAAGCCCACTTAGAGGCTATGGGAAGATAAACACACACTTTGGCCAAATACACAAATGCACACAGCCAAAACCAACCTCGACCACTCTGTGGCCAAAGGCATTTGCTGCACAGTCCTACTCAGCAGGGAATCTCAGCATTTGGCTCTCTATCTCTCTGGGCAAATCCATCTGAGACGAGGGAGGGAGGGGCAGGGTTGTGCTAAGAAAAGCTGGACAATCAAATATTACGCAGTGGTTAACACTTCATTTTCGGTCCCCGCCGATTCCATTCTCGTCAGTGGTAATTGAAGATGTGCTACCTGCCACCAGTGGTCCTTTATGAAATGACTTCTGAATTGAAGCATATGGACAAGCAGCCGCTACGGGATCTGGGAATGACTTGAGAAAGGGTCCCATTAAATAAGAGCTGGCTAATTACTTTGTCCTCCCTTTTGTCCTGCGCTATCGGGCTCTCACCGCCATTCATATATCTTACTGTAATGAATAAAGCCAGGGCTCGGCACCTGCGCTCGGTAATTAAACATATAAATTTTCTCCACACAGAAATATGTATACTCTCTAGGATTGATTTATAAGGCTCTCTAAATTGCACAGTTGAGCTTATTTTCATTGGCTGTTTTTTTCTGAGGAGAGTCATTCATCAAGTCAGTAGTGGAAAGCTCAATCCTTTGAAACACTTGTCTCCTCAGAGTCAAGTTCTCTTCATTGTTACTCTGTGTTGTTGTGATGGGTGGGGGGGGACTCCCAAACAGGTATTCAGGACACTGGAATGAGTTGTTAAACCGCTGCAGCCAGGAGTCTGAATGAAATACGCACTCATAAAAGCATACCATGGTCCAGCAGGGATCCAAATGAAACAAGCCTGTGACTCGTTTATGGTTCTTTCTGCTAATAATTTATTCATACTGGACCTTAGCAAAGACTGAGAGCAATGGAAGAAACAGGTTTGGTGCTCTCTCACACTACCTTGATCTCTCTGTGCACACATACAGCACATCTGGGGCATTATGTGAAGAATATCTGATGAAAAGTCTGAGGGTTGCCTTTAAAACCTCATTGGATGTTACTTACGCCTATCGTAGAAGTGAGAGAGCTTTTTGCCAGGGGGCTCAGTCCACCAATACGGTTTCACTGTCAGATAGCTCGGTTAATAGCAAGCTTTTCTCACCTAAGAAGTCAGTTAATGTCAAGTGATAACATGAGGTTAAATGCAATTATTTAATGTGCATCGTATTTGTTTAGCTCCGTGACATATGCTCATGAGCTAGGAAAAAACAATTGTGATCCAAACCACTGTTTATGTTAAGGGCCGCAGGATACTGGAGACTAGTCTCACATAAGGATGAAGAAGATGGGAATCGTAATAAATAATTTAAGAAAAACCTTCAAATTTTAATGGACAGTCTATATACTATACAGACTTTATGTACTATGTATTATCTATCTAATCCTAAAGATCGGGAACCTCAGCAGCCGCATAACTAACACAAGACAGAGAGAAACTACACTCTGACTTTCTGGTGTGAGAAGAAGTCCTGGCTAACTGTCTGTCCTGAGACCGGAGCTTTGGTCTGGTTCTTCTGCCTCCTGTGGTATAAGGTACAACGGGTTTAATATATTTTCCTGAAGAAGCGAGAAAACATGAACAGACTTGCAGCTACGTGAAAACTGCTACGTTTCTTACAATGATGAGAAATGTGAATATCACTACACATCTTGAAGGAGGCTACAGGATCGAGTGTGACGAGATGATATGATGAGGAGGGAAAAGACAACAGACTGCTTTATATTCTGTGGTGTGTTTGAGCTGAGTGTTGTGTGGTCATGATGAAAGTGAACATGCTGGTGGTTTTGTTGGATCTCTGGATGCAGTAGTACCTGCAGACTATTATTGTGTTTTAAGGGGACATAGCTGCTAACTTTCCTTTTTTTACTTTAGCTGCTTGTCTGCATGTTCTCAGATGATGGCGATAAATGACTGAAAACACAGACGTTAATTTAACCTTTTAAAGCAGTGTGATGCATGATAATGGTGCTTTTGCTTATACTGGTGGGGATGTGTGGTGATGTGGATGTTTCCACTACTTCCTGTGCTCGGATCAGGTGAACTTGGCCGTGTTTCTGTGTGTATTACTAGATGCAGTGGCAGACTGTGACCACAGGTGATGCAGGAGATGTTTTCTTACTGCAGCGCTGCCTCAGGACTTGGAAGGTTATGCTATTTTGGCCTTTGACCTTTTCATTTTGTGTCCGTTTCATCCCAGCTAAGACAGAGGAAGTAAGTGTGGCGTAATCATTTGGTGGTTATGATTTTAAAAGCAGGAGCTAAAAGTTAGGGTTATTGGTTTGTACAAAAAGCTAGTTAATCACACAACAGAGGGTCAGAGGCTACACTCTGCGCACAGAGTTCTGTCGCTGTGCTTTTTAAATTTCATACACTGAAGCAGCATATAAAATGTGAGCATGAATCTCTTTCATCGCTGATAGAACTCCCTATTAGCCAACTGGAGAATGTTTCCCAGCTGGGAGTCTTGGTTTAGATGTGCTGTGTAAAAACCTAATGAATGTCATAATTAGCTGGATATACTTTACATTTACAATGGGATCTGTCTACCTTTTAACCCCTTATTCACCCATGTTTCTCGCCGTTAGCTCCCTTCCTTGCACTTTCATTATTCATTTCTGAAGATGACATTTCTTCATTTTCATTCTTCATTATTTTTTCTGTTTCTTGTTCAATTTCATTTTTTGATTTTTCTTTTTTTTCAGTTTTGGTGTTAGCGGAGGCCCGCAGCTTTCACAGCATTCCTGACACTTTTGTTAATAAATCATTGGGAAGTTAATGAAAACGGCATTCAGGCATATCCAGAATGATTGTGTTCTTTGTCATGCTAATAAAGTGAAAGATGTTCGTCCAATGGGTGAATGCTTGCACATTAACAGCAACTTCTGAATGTGCGTGTGCCTGTTGCACCTCCCTCATTCTCTCACCCTATCCTTGTTTTCTGTCACCCTCTCCTTCTCACATGTGAATGTTTTAGCATATTTATCTCATAGGTTATCAGCATGAATCCAATAGTTTCCCCAAGCACCCGTCTGTGTCGCTCTAATTTGCTCAGAGGGAAATAGAAGGAGATGGAGGTTGCCCTGACTTGTTGTTGACCTCTACTGTTTCTCTCTTTCTCGCTCCCTCCATCTGTCTCCATTCGCCACCTTTGGTGTGTAGATTTTACAGACGGGAGAGCTGAACCTACCAGTGAGAGAACACAAATCAAAAGTTAGCAGTTTGAAAGTTGTTGCATGCAGGAACGGAAGTTCACTGTCCACCCCGATACAGATGTGAGAAAACCAACTGAAAAATATAATGTAGTATTTTAATATACATATGTTTCGAATATTTATTTATCTCTTGCAGCATATACTGTGAATTCATCTCTATTTATTTATTTGCTGAGTTGAAAAAGCATCATGGCACATAATTCATATCTACTGTACATTTCTGTCTGTCTTTTTAATAGCTGTCACATTGTGTTGGTTGAATTTATGTTTTATAGTAAAACTACTTTTAACCTAAATGTGGAATATTTGGTGTCTGGATATGAAATGTGTTTGATTCATACAGAATCAAAATGGAAATCAATTAACTACTATTACATCAATAATTGGAGTCACACACCGTTAAAGGATAAAAAAGTAAGAGGGAATTCAAATGTATAGTTAATTAAGTTCCATATTTCCAAATAGAAAACACAAAGGGATCACTCAGAACAATCCTGAAATAATCTTTTTTTAAAACTACAGGATTCTTTTTTGTATTTGAAGTTTTTCCTCCCTCCACTGATACCTCTAGGATGTGTTTATGTTGTAGTCTCTACAGATTTTTAGACCTGAATGCTTTCAGGTACAGTGGACTGATATTTTTCTCAATGAATGCTAAAAAAAAAGAAGAAAAAAGTAATGGAATATTTGATGGGGATGGAGTCCAATAATCAAGCTCCAATCTAAGTCATTACCCCCCCCTCCCTTTTATTTGAAAGCGCTGGGAGTTAGTGGTGTTACATGAATTTAGGGGCCACGTCCGTCCCACTGGGAGCTGAATACATTTGACAGCCTCTCTTACAAATGCAGTACTACATTTCCTACCCTCTCTTTTACACACACACGCGCACGCACACACACACACACACACACACACACACACACACACACACACACACATCCACATTTAAAGCCTATAATGGCAAAACTGCAGATGAGGAGTGAGGGTACTGAATAAGTAGGATTCTGTGTGTGTGTGAGGGAACGACAGACATCATAATGTGTGTATTTAAATATTGAAATTTTTTTTTGCTTCATTATTCAGGAAAAAACACATTTTTGGGATATTTTTTCTTTCAGTGATGTTAAAAAGAGAAAAAGAAATTCTATTCTAGGAAATAGCCTCTGTCTCATACCACTGTGAACTGACAGCGATGTTGAAAAGACGCATGTGCCTGGAGTAAAAATAACAAAAAATCCCCCAAAACAAAAAAGGTTTTGACAGCGGGTACCTCTGCAAAAACAAATCAAATACTTTGTTACTGTTTGTTGGCATCTCTCTGCTAATACCAGCCCACAGTTGTCACGAGGGCTAAAATTAGGACGACATCTCAGGTGTGTGACTGTGAGTCAGATTCATTTATTGTATTGGCCAATCAGACGATGGCAGAATTTGAGATCACAATTTAACAAATGTATGGAAATGATGTCGGTTTGAGCAGCAGCAGAGCAAGTAGGCTCCAGTGTTTGTGTGTTTTTTTGTGTACAGTAAATGGAAGATGCTAGCTAGAGGGGACATCTGTTTGCCGGGAGGTGGGGGCACAATCTTATAGTGTGTTTGCATGCGCGTGTGTGTTTGTGTGTCGAAAAGCCACATGGGAGCGTAAAGTCGGACACAAATGCCGGCAGTTTCGTCTGGAGTCCAGGTTGGAACAGGTAACTGCAAGCAAGGGCAAAGACGACAACATCACTTCACTAATGCCTAATTAGAAAGGTGGTTGGGTCAGAGTCTGAGCAATATGCTGCACATGCGTCTCTGTGGTTACACACAGTGGATTATGGGATATCCAACAGGAAAAAGGCTTCCTGTGGATGCAGAAGAATACCAAATTGCATTCTGTTGAAACAATAGTCGCTATGCTAATTTTTGCAAATTCTTGTGAACAAGCTACAAACCAACCCAAATTTAATCTAATGAGACTAATTAACTGTATTTCTGCAGATTAGTTTTTAGTTAGTTATTTAGTTTTTTTAGACTTCTCTTCCCCCATCTCTAGAACACTATGACCCAGTATTGAAGGACTCTGATCAGGGCCTAATAAACCTAATTAGGACTTTGTGTTCTCTAGGTGACTTCTTAGTTTGCCATGTGCTGGATGGTGCACAGCTTCAAGCCCTTAAAAAATATAAAGGTATTAGCGGTTGATTATGTAATGGAGTGGCAAGAGGTCTAGGCGAGGTGGCAATGCAGGAGGCAGGCCGTGTCTGGTGCAAGGCTGTAACAACATTTTTAGTTCAGGCACCTAATATCATAATGAAAAATGTATATTTCTGCTGAATTTATATTTAACTTAAATGCTATAAGAGGTTTTTGGACAAGCAATTTGTTTTAACAAGTTTATTAAATTATATCTGTGGTCGTGAGTATCTGACCTGTCTTTGATTGTCTTTCATTGTACGTTGTGTGGCATCTACCAGCTCTGTTATTCTGATGCAGTGTTCTCCTTATAGTCACATACTACAAATATACAAAATTCAAATGTAAGACTGAAGATTGTTAGTGTGTTAAGTCGTACTGCTCATCTCCAAACAAAAGATTTGTTTTAGTTGCTTGGATGCTTTGTGATACCTTTAAAGATAAACTTATTAAATGTATTGATTTCACAGGCTGAACATGTGTTATGCTTTTATAAAAGACCAAAAATCAAACAAGCAAACAAAAAAGGAAGACAAGCATCAAACAGGAGGCATATGAACAGAACGCCTGTCCTGAGGCAGGATATCCTGTCAACACCTTGGACCGCAATCTAAAAGTTGTGTGCCAATTTCCCCACAATCCCCTCCAACCCACCCTGAGCCCTTCCTACAAAGCCCTCCATGGTCAGGGTGCTGAGATGGAGGTTGGGGCCGCCTTCAGGCGTCGCCATTCAGGCGTCGCCATTCAGGCCAGTTTTCTTCAACTTCCTCTCCCAGTGCATTTTAAAGGTTTGAGGGTTAGGGGAGAAGCTGCAGAAGAGCTGGCGGCAAGGGTACTGCGCACCTCCATAGGAATTTAAAAAGGCCTTTTCCCTCCACAAGACACCTCCATAGCAAGAAGCAAGGGCAGGAAATGCACAAGCTGGCCAACATTTAGCATCCTGCCGCTGAGCAGGAAGTGGGAAAAGGTCTTCAAAAGTTCCACCAACTGACTACAAAGGAGGAAGACATCGCCCTAACCACTCGGAGGTCAGCTATTTTCTAAAATACCCTTCCTCCCTCCCTCCCTCCACACGGCTAAGGTTGAAGAATGGAAAGGTGAGCCTGAGCTGATCCTGTGCTGGGGAGGCCAGCCACTACCTCGAGCGTCAGACTAACAGCACTACCATCCGCAAGCTCTAGTGTGGCCAAGATGAAAGGCAGTTGGTGGGGAGAGTGAACTGCACCGGGCTTCGCAGTATTGATGTTGGAAAAAATGAGCCGACTCCTCCATCGATCCACAGAGGGAAATGTAGAAATAGAAACTGTAAATCTGGCTCTCTTGACTAACAGCTTAACAGTAGCCATCTTTTTTCCTTCTCTTCTTTTGCTCCTTTTTGTTGCTTTCTATGTAAACTGGGCCAATATTCCTACATTGATGTTTTCTAGAGGGCAGTAAAACATTTGAAGGCTATATTGACTTATTCCTCTAGATGAGGGATGCTGCGTTTTCCTGATCAATAGAGCAGGCCAGAGTTACTGGTCAGGTTATTGTTTTTAGGGACGCACAGAGCAGTCACACAGGTCTGGTAGCTGTCATCTCATGAGACGTATAAAGAAAGGATCTGGACTCAGCCCAGCAGCAGTTTGAGGAAGTATTTTATACATTCCTGCTACCTCTGTTTCCCTTTTATACCACATCAGTGATTTTGAAGGGGTTTTGCCCTGCTTCACCTTCCTGACACAAAGTATATTATCAAGAATTTAAAATGTGAATTACATTGTGCAAAACAATTTAGAAATGTAACATGATACAATTCCATTATTGCACAATGTTTTCTAATGATCAGTTATCCTGTTAATTTAACAAAAATGTGATGTTAAAAATGTGGCTTCTGTTTTAAGAACATGGTCATTTCTGTGTGTGTCCAGACATTTGACTGGTAGTGTGTATATACACTTTATTAGATTAGAGTAGATTAAGCTTTTAAACTATTAATCCCTCAGGAAGGGTCCTCTGGTATATTCTGAAAGACAAACATGTGAAAAAAATGGACTTCAGACCGACGCATCCACGACCTCTGTTCTGTTCTGTGGATGCAGAGCGAAACGTATCTACCCTACAAGAAAGTAGTCCAGTTGCCATGACTCAACTTTCAGACAACTTCACCTAATGAGAATCTTCACAGACTGACTTTGTGAAGAATCATGGAGAAAACATGATGGTAAAACGTTTTTATCTCATGTCTTCATGTGAAAAAAGTCATCATGAATGTTTTAGTGCCGTGGCAGTCCTAGAAAAATCTGTTCTCATCAGTAAAACAATGACTTCATGCCTGATGATGTGGCCGAACCGTTTCTGGTTAGGTGTAAGAATCCCTGTTTTGTACCGTAACCGATCCAGCAGAGAGTGATCTATCTATCCTGCTGATGTCACGTGTTGTTGACACACTCTCTGTGGCTGCTAAGAGCAGTTTCTGAAGAAGAATCCCTTTTTACTGGTTGTTGTTTCTCAAAGATGACTCATTGTTGAAAAATGAGTACAGATTTTCCCATGTGCTAAAATAAAAACTGAAATAAAGGAGCAATCTGATGTATTTAAGCAGGCAGACTTTTTTCTATTTCAAGTCAACAACTTAGTCAGCTACATCAATCTTGCCCACTATTGTTGGCATTTTTGTGGCAATTTGTCATTATTTTTCTGGCTCTGACACAGACAAATGATGTTCCCAATCTTAACACTACCCATAAAGCTCTGGCAGACCCGCAGTAAATCAATTACTGAACAAACTGGAAATATGTGCTATAATCCAAAACTTTTGGACCAGACTACATCATATTAATATCCCTTCTTGACTTGAACAAATATGCACAGTGCCCTCAAAACACCCCTCAATGGAGAAACATCTACCGTCAATATGAGATTCACTACACCCACAGTATCTAAAGTGCACAGCTCGGACCGCTTGACAGACAGTAACTTATTTAGTGTGCTCATAATGTTTTGCATGAGTGAATGAGCAAGTCAATAATAGATTGATCTCAAGCAGAAAAAGTGTCAACAGGCCAAAGACAGAGTCTGGCAGACGGTCAAAATGGGCAGGCAGAAAAAAAACTGTCTGGAAGACTGAGTCTGGTTTGGTATAATTGAGTGTTTGGCAGCAGGCAAGTGTGGAGGTCCAGTATACCAGGTGCATAATGATGGAGTGGGGAACAATTGAGAGAGAGGGTTGGAATGGAGTAGGGAATCACCACAGAGGTGTTACATAACCTGAAATGACAGAACAGTTAATGTGAAGAGGTCTGACGGAGGCAGGTACTCAATCAATGAACCAGTAATGGACAACATGACTTGAGGCATCCTGCCTCCAGGCCCTCTCTAAACTGCCTGGTCCAACTGAAAGTGAGAACGTGGAAGTCGGTTCAGTGGATTGTCATGGATTGAGGGATTTGATGGCCTTGGAGATGAAAAAGCTGCAGACAAAACGAGGACCAAAAATCCAGACAGAGCTGGCATTGGTTCCGCACTGGAGACTCCTCCTTCTGCTCCGGAGCTCCTCTCTGCTGAAGGTGGGACTGGTTCCCTTGGTGGAGACGTGCAGAGCTGCCATGAAGCTGTGAGGACCTGAAAGATACTGACCTCGGTGTGAAGTTGTCTGCAGATTCAGACTTACTCTAACCCTGAGTAGGGGTGGATCTACTGAAAAACTGTCCAATTAGATATTAATTTACCCAAAATAAATATTTGTTGATATAATTTTAGGTTCTTGGGAAAACTTGATACTAACTGAATAAATTAAAAGTACAGTAATTGAAGCTATTTTTCTGTATTTATTTCAGAATTTATTTTATATTTTCCTAAAATGGTGTGTTTTTAGAAGAGATAATGATACAATAAATAGTTTAAAAGTGTATTTCTGAATCATTAGTTGACTTCATTCCCATATGGGGAAGTTAAACTTGCTTCACACAGGGGGTCCAGCGTTGCCACCCTGCCTAGACCTCATGCTTGCTGTTGAAGCAGTGAGGTTGAAACTGCAGTTTGTACTTTACACTGCTGAAGCTCATCACTTCCACTTCCGCTGTTTTCAGTGGTCGAAAAATCTCCTAAATCCTTGTCTCCTTCTTTTTCCCTCGAGCTTTGAGCAGAGCCTGAGCGCCCTTAGTATTTTCATCTTGCACATCATGCTTTTAATTATAGGACATATTGAGCAGCGTGTCCGACGCACAATGGCTCCACTGGAATATTCATGTCCAAAGTTTGAGGAAAGTGGAAAGGGGAGGGAAGTGAGATGTAATTGTAATTAGTGAAGGACCCGGTGCTGCCAATTCTCAAAGGAGCGTCTGAGTCATCTGCTGTGTGTGTGCGTGTGTGTGTGCGTGTGTGTGCGTTTCCTCCACGCCTGTGCATCTGTCCTCCTGGCTTAGCGTACCTGGACACAACAGGGGAGTGTGAGGCTCTCTTGGCTTAACTAGGAGACATACCTCTGTTTTCCTTTGCTCCAGGCTGAAGTGGCTAGTTAGCATATGCGCCACCATGCGCACCAGTTTACCCTATATGTGTATGTGAGGTGGGGGGGGGCATGTGCACGCTCGTTTGCGTGAGTGTGGGTGTGCACGTGCGGGGGCCTCATCTCAAGTCTCACCGGAGACTTGTTGTCTAAGATTAATGAAGGTCACTGGAATCCTCCAAAGTATTCTGATAATTAAGGCTTTGTTTATCAAAAACAAGTTATATTAAGAGCAAAAAGATTCATGGTAATTATTCATAATCTTAACAATTCAAGTGTAGCCACCTCATTTGTGCCTTTAATTCTTCTTGTTAATGTTTTGCATAAATCTGCATAATTACTTGAGATGCCTGTTGTATTTCTGACAGCTACTCAGTTCGTGTGCACTAAAGGGTATCGAATGTGCCGCGCTCTGCATACTTAAAAAGCGCCAGTACAGCTGCAGATGCGAAAAGCATATTTTAGCCATCGAGCCAGATTTACGGGACAGTGATGCACGCGCAGAATGGAGCGGTTTGTATCAGATAGAGTGAATCCCTGCGCTCGGAATCAGAGCTTTTATGAGGGAGAAGGCACCCCCCACTAGCACGACCTCCCCCTCCCAACCCCCAAAATCATGCTGCAAAATGGGGCCACTGGTGAGCGAATGCTCGTTCGTTCGGCTCACATGCAGGAGCTGTGAGTTTGCCTTCGTTCTGTAGATCAAACCCCTTTTGCATATGCTCCTAACATAATGTGTGTGTAATTCTGTGTGTGTGTGTGTGTGAGGCACCCCCCGGTATAATCACTGCATAACTCGGAGGCAATAATCACATGTAAATGACCACTGCGTGGAAATGCTCTCTTGTGGTTTACATAATCTTGTAATGACCTCTTGTAACACGCCGTCTATGATATTGGCCCTATTAGATTGTTCTTGTTTTTTTCTATTTTTTTTTTTACTCTACTTATTTTTTTCCAGCACTGGTCCCTGAAATTACACGAAGAGTGAGACTGGCCTATTAGCACCGTGACATGAGTGATTTAATTTACACTCACTTTCTCTCTCTCTCTCTCTCCTTCCTTTCTTATTTAGCATGCGACAAGCGTGGACAGTAATTCCTGTGTGATTGGACTGCACTGGGTGATGATTTTAATAAACACACACACACACACACACACAATGGGTGCCACAGGTCAGCGGCATTCGGATTCATCTGCCGCACAAGTATGACAGAGCTGTGAATGATTCAAGATCATTTTCAAAGCAGATGCCCAACTCAACATCTCCTGTGAAGAGAACATTAACTTCACCTTCTTGTGCTTTTCTGTTTGTGTATTTGTGGACAAACTTAGCATATTTGAATGTTAAGTGTAGGCTAAAGCATCTGTGCGTATGTGCTGTCGCTGTCCACTGCGTCACACCTCTCTGCGTACCTAGCCCTCCGTGCAGGCCTCGTGCTCCTGCACAGAGAAACATGTGGCTCTGATGTTAATTGAAATTTGTCTAATGAAGTAAAAGTTAAGAGAGAGAGAGAGAGAGAAGGAGAGAGTCGTAGGAGGAGAGGAAGGGAGACAAACAGGGGGCACTGAAGAGAAGTAAAAAAACAAAACAGAAGCCTCAACTTTCTTTAATTATGTTTACCCAACAGGCTTTGCTTCCTCATTTAAATAGCATAAACATCTGGCCGTGGCGCGCCACTAGCATGGCGGCAGTAGTCAAGCAAATCTTGTGGAAAATAATGAAATTAGATCCCTGGTGCTGTGACAGTGGAAGGGCAGAAGACATCCGCTCCATGTTAATAAAATTGCCATGAATGAGTGAATACAATTAGGAAATTGTCAGTGGCAGCAGTGAACTTTTGTAACTCACCGATGTTTGCATCATTCGATTAAGGCAGCAATTTGGACTTGTTTATTTGTGGCTGTTGTGCCTTTTATTAATTGTGACCCAACAGTGATTGGCCTGCGATTAAACCAGTCACATATGATGTGGCTGAAAGTGAGGGATGGATTTGTGGGCCCACGGAGGGTGTTTTTCTTTAAACTGTTGTTTATCTCACTGAGTGTGTGTGTGTGTGTGGAACAATGCAGCTGTGTTGGAAGGACGTCTGGGTTTTTCTACGTTAATAGACGATTATAAAACAGTAACACGCACTGGGCATCACCTTCAGCCACCGGCTCCTTTTTGACTCTTAGCTCTAATTAACTCAGGAGATAGAGCAGTCGCCTGCCAATCAGAAGATTGGTGGTTCGATTCCCCGCCTATTTCGAAGTGTTCTTGGCAAAGACGCTGACTTTGGCTCCCTGCATATTGCTGATTCCCTGGTACATGTTCAGTCTATCAGCAGCTGTAAGTTTAAGGTCTCTGCTGTCTTCGAAGGCCGCAATCAGCGCTGGGTGTCTCGCTCAGGGACACACCTGGTGTGGGGGACGGGCTGGGTAACTCAGCTGGGAGTCGATCCTGCTGTCTCTGCCACCCAGCCCTCTGCCTTCACCACTGAGCTACCAGCTGTGACCACACAGAGCTAACATAACGTAACAGAATAAATAAATTGTGATATTGTATTACTTGGCATAACTTAGATAAAAAATGTTAAATGGTTGATGAGCTTTAAGTGGAATTAGTTAGTTCTAGATCTTTGCCTCATTTTTTTCCTCCCACTAAATATAGAAATATAACTACTATGTATAAAATGTATATATCTATACAGGCTTGGTGCTTTAGAATAAACCCCTCCAGAAGCTCTCAGTCTTTATCGTCTTCACCACTTGAGTCAGTTGTTCTGAGTTTCCTTTGCAAATTTGAAGTAGCACGTCCCCATACCCTCCTTGCTCGGTGCTTTGTAGAGAGACGTCTGTGTTTACTTTACAGCCTCACACAGGCAATGGAAGGGATTACATTTGTGGAAATGAGTTGTCATTTCAGGAGGTAATAATGGATTTGGGCCTGAGAGCTTGACAAACACAACACGGGGAGAGCACAGGGGATGAAACATGGGAGCTGAGGTACAGGCTGTGTGTGTACACGGTGGATTTATGCACACACAAGGATGGGACACACACACACACACACACACAAGCGCACACTACTTGGCTGGACATCTGTACAAATGAGAGGCACTGGTGGATTCTGCTGGGGTGCCTGGTTGGGGGTGGATATCCCACCACAAGATTTCTGCAATCTTCAAAGTTCCTGTCTGGTTGGAAGTAATGTTTTCCATCTCTGTTGCCAGCTTGGGTTTGTCCTATCATCACTGCTGTATTTACTGACAACCATGTTTTATCTTTTGTCTTGGTTGCCCTCAAAATTGCCTCTGTAGTATTTTATACCGACTTGAAATGTCTCTTTTGTCTTTGGCCTGAGTTTTGAAAGTTCCATTCTTGCCTGCCAAAGGAAACAGACCCGCTTGGTTTTATCCTCCTGTCTGTAACCATGACCTTTGGACTGCACAGTAGTATGCCAGTCACACTAAGTCCATCATCATCACGGAGGCCTCCTTATTCCATCCCACATCCCATATGCAGTCATGCATAATGTGTCTGTCATCTGCCCTTCCTTCAGAACAGTCTGCGGTGTGCCAAAAACAAAAGCGAGCCCATGAATTATTCTTTACGTTGAACTGAATCAACTTACGTCATCATTAGTAAGTCAAGGACTGAAGTAGAGGCCTGTGCAGGTCTAATGACCACGACAAGGCACGCACAGACGGGGGAGCTCGGGGGGCTCAAGCCCCTGCCCTCAAAATGAATCAATCGTCTGTGGCCACATTTTCCTGTTTCTGCTGCCGAACATCCCCTTGTATCTAAGTGTTTGGGCTTTATCGACATTTAATTTCTCACAACAAACATCTGTGCAAATTTGTAACATCTTTAAATCTGTAGCTTCCTGATCGTGTGGTGGCATCAACCGAATGAACTAACCACATCCCTTCCTCAAAGCACCAAACAGATATTTCAAATTCTGTTTCCAGCTGTTAGTGTCAAGTCTTAAACTAAATAGCTTTTATAATGAGCAATGTTCCCTTTAAAAAAATTGGAACGCCCCCACGATCTCTCTGCACGTCCCTGACCAAGACTTGACCCGAGACCCTGAGTCAGGCTAGGTCCAGTATAATCAGTGTGATTGAGTCTGTGCTGATTCTGTCAGCAATAGCAGACTATCACTGCTGATTATGTGGTGCACCGTAGACGCCGCAAGACATAAATGTACTCTTTGATGTTAGACAGAACATGTTAATTGTGAAAGTGTGTGGGAAAAATGACATGACCACAGTAGCTTATTAATTGTTGGTGAAGGATGTGGCTATCAGTGTGTTCTTAGTGGGTCTGTGTAGGAAGATCACATTTTTTGACCAGGTCGTTGATCTCTTTGGAAAGGTTAGGGTTTCTGAATCCGTTTTCTTTTGGTTGGTTTTGGCCAGGTTCCATTTTGGAGGAAGTCTAAAGATTTGGACATTTACACCAAAGGATATGTTCACAAGTCTGTTTTAAATAGTAAAGTGTCCATAGCAAAACTAAAAAAGGGATTTTATGCGGTAATTCATCTTAAAGCTTTTACAATCGACTTGGCTAAAATCCACAGTTCTCATCCTGTATGAAATGCACCCAAAAGACTAAGGTGAGGGTTAAGCAGTTTGGGTAATAAAGGTTCTTAGTATGAAACGTCTTCCTTCCCTGGACAGTGTTTCCTTGAGTTACAATTGAAGAACAGTAAAAAAGATGGAAGTCTGTGCTAAGAGGGCTGACGCTTGGAAGATTTGCATTTAATGGGACTTTAATTGGCTGAGGGAGGACGGAGGGCTCCGTCTCTGGGAGGTATCTCGATTAACTATTGAATAAGCTTTCCCAGCCCTACTCACTACTGATTACCTGGCTCAGGTGTGTGCAGTCAGCCTGAAGCTCAAAAAAACAAAGGGGGGCAGTGGGTCCAGGTTCGGAAAGATCCTCCTTGTCAGTGGAGGTCTATTTGACCGTACTGAGGAGTCCTCCAGGTGCTCAGGAAATACAAAGGGGAATTTGTGAGCAGTGTTGTTTGCAAAGCAGCTATAAATCTACATACAAACAAAAGATTTCAAATTCACTGCATATATACGGACATTCGTATTCCCCTCATGGCCAGGCCAACTTTTACACATACGATTAAACAATTAATTAAGCTTCCAAGTCTCACAGTAATACTGAAAGAAAAGGACTGTGGGGGGTACGCACAGCTAGGGATCGCAGGCTAACGTCGTAATGAAAGGAATCGCAGGGTAAAGCTTTTAGGAAGGTATGTACACTGATGTGTGTGAGAGTATCGTTTCAGAGGCGAAGGGCATAAGACTTCTTCTATAGTGTGACTGGATTTGTTAGTGAGCGCGTTTTGTCACATACATCCGTGAAGCGGTGGAATCACAGGTCACTTTCCTTTTAATGCCACATACACGTCCACAAAGCTGCGCATCTCACAGACCACACATCGTTAGCTCGATTACTCCGCACGGTGCTTTCTATAGGTAGGGAGGTTGCTGTGTGTGTGTGTGTGAGGAGCGTTTTCATCTGTGTGGAGAACGAATCTGCGTACAAGTATCCACTTTTCTTATGCGTGTGTGTGTGTGTGTGTCACGAGACAGATGGGTAATAGCCGCTGTGCTGAGAGCAGGGCCCTGTGTAACGTGCAGCCCTGATTGCAGACCTGATTACCTGCCATATGCTAGCTGAAGGGTTGAGGGCCGGACCAAATGAGAACAGTATGCAAACGTTAAAGCAGCGTTTTTATAGCGCAGTCATTATCCCCCCGCTCCGGCAAATGAAAACGAGCATAGCGGGGAGGAAAAATAATGAAGTCGTAAAGAAATGGACGGGTCACGGTGCGTGGTCTCTGCTGCCACTTGCCTGCTGTAATCCCATTGGCTAGAGAGGGAAGGGGAAGGGTCTGCTGCTACGATGACAGGAAAGCATTAGTTAGACTGCAGGGTGTCCCCGTTTGATTGAAAAGGAGAAGGTTAAAGAAATCTAACGGGATCTTCTTCTCACGTACGTCCCCTTTAGTTGGTGAACGCTGTATGAGACACAAGCATGTATACGTAAGCGTGTGTGTGTGTGATGTGATTATGTTCCTATTAGCCTTTGTGTTCTCCATTATGCATGAAGCGTACAAAGCTAAACTGACCTTGTAAGATGATCATTGACTCTCCTCAGAAAACACTTGTTATCCCAGGATTAACACACACATCAATTACTACCACACGAGCTCAGGAAATAAAACATTTCCTATCTGGGTCTTCTGCAAGCAAGAAACTCCGTCCCCACTCGCAAGAATAAGGGTGCATGCTGATGCATATCTCTTTCTGGAAAATAACACTGAATGGGTTTTGGGAAAGTCCAATGTTATATGTATACGGCATCTCTGACTGTAGGCTGCCGGATGTGGCCACTGAGACAATGTTACGCCGTCGAAATAATTTAAAGAAAGAATTAAAAACAAATCTCTCTTTCCTATTCTTGCGTCTTCTTCTAGTTATCCGTGGTTCTGTTCCGAATGATCGTTACCTGATACACTGCCACCTGAGTGTATGAGAGAAATCAGATTCCTGAGTCGAGTCTCTCATCATACAACAAACCTCGTATGTAAAGAATGACTCCTGTTGCCAGGGGCTCCCCATCACTTTCCCCTATTTCCATCCATCAGGAGGAAAGGGGAACTTGTGCATAATCCTGAAGCCCATTGTGGCCTACTTAGTGGGAAGGGAACATGCCTTTTCGACTGGTCGTGCCTTTGTATGTGGGTCAGCTTCATTCAAATTCTCTTTCATTCCAGCTCTTCTTTGGACACTGTGGCCCATCATTAGCTGTAATATAGGTCACCACAGGCTTTGTGAAGCTCCAGCCCCATTTGCATTCTTGATTCTGATGTAGCAGCCTTAGAGTCACTGTAGGTAAGGAGGTGGATATGAGGGGGGGGGGGGGGGGGTTAGGAGGGAAGGGGGTTGGTGGCATCAGAAGTGAAGGGGAAGCTTTTATCACTTTTGATGAAAGGATGGGGTCAGCCTGAATGCGTGCTTAAAAGGATCAGGGTGCTCTCCCAGTGGTGGAACGATGAAACTCCTGTGAAGGCAGGAAGAGATGTAGTGTGGGGAGGGTGGACAGGGATGTGGTTTCCTTCTGTATTCAGACCTGTATTTCAAAATATACAAATATGATCCAGTCATTTCAAAAGATCCCAAACTGCATTGGAGCAGCCTCAACGTCTACACTTCATTAAGTTTTTAAAGGCAAAGTTCACAGTGCTCATTAGTTCAACTCCCTGATCTTTGATATTAGAGTTTGGAATGAAGGAATGTGAGTCTGTACCTGCTGTACAAAGCTTGACATGCAAACTTCACTGGATAAAGGGTCTCGTGGAAACGAAGAAGAGCGCCAAGACAAAGACCTGAGGACAAAATACGCCTCTCCAATGTTTGCTGAACCTCACAGGTAGCGTGTGTGAACTTTTTGAGGCAACACTGTGAAGTCGTTTGTCGTAATAGGTCAAAGGTCTAGTTTTCTCTTATAGGCTGACTGGTTGTTTCCTGCAGCTTGCTGTCCCAAACGTCTGTGGGATGTTTTCACTTCAAAATGTAAACTCCTTAACACCACAGCACATCCAGCTTGTGTTTAGTATGCAAAGTCAAAAGTGTCTATTGACAGCGTTTTTTTTTCTCCTTGGCAAATTACATGTTTCAGCCTTAATTGTTATTGGAGATGTTATCATGAAGCGGATGCTGCCCTCGTTTCTGAACCTGCTAAAGCCTGACAGTGGTGTGAAGGGGGCAGAGGAGGGGAACAAAAAACAGCCCATGTATAATTAATAACACACACACGCATGCAAATCCCCTCCAACCTCTGTAGAACAGGCAGCTGGTGCCACAGTGTCTTATTGACCTCTTAGGGCTACAGAGTTAAACTGAGCTACTGAGGGGTAAGAGGGAGTGGGAGGGTAACACACACACACAGGGACACAGCTTAAACTCATGTATTTTTAGGAGGTGGTGTGAATGGTTTTTGACATTCCACAGCTTCTAGTGTTAACGTCTGGGTTCTGACAGGGCCACACCAAAAAGAGATTGGTCCTTGATCGTCTTGGAGGTCATCAATGACTTGGAGGTCTTGCTTGTTTCCTAACTACCTGTTCCTGCTCATCCCTGATCTAGCTCCGTCTTATTTACTCATTGACTATGTTCACTCCCACACCCAGTTAGCTGGTAGTGACGCCATCAGCCGATGGGATCAAATAGATTTACCGGCCTACCCCGTGAATACCTAAATGGACAACATTAAACTGTGTATTACTGGTGTTGTTAGTAGATTAGAATGTGGCCTTGTGCATTTCTGTAACTTCCATAAAGATCTGGCCACATTTGTGCAGAAATACTGGAAACGAGAAATGATTTGTTGTCTTGTTACTGTATTGGTAACAGCACCTCATGCTCACAGCTGACTTTTGCACGCCCTCATCAGTTTACTTACTGTACTCCCTATCTCTTCATTAATTGATCTAAACTGGCTCCCATTATCTCGGCTCTTATGCAAAGAAGCCTGAATCACTTCCAAATCTTTCAAGATAGCACAAGGCGAGACAGACAGAACTTTGTCTGAAACTCCTCCTGTGCCTTAATTCCTGACGGAAAACACGTTAATATCCTGCCTCCACCGCCACCACCCCCTCTCCGTCTTATCTCCACCCCGAGCCTCTTTTGATGTCTCAACTCTAATCAACTCGCCCGGGCCGTGGGATGTGCGTCTGACATGGGACAATCGGCGGAATCTGAAATCGTTACATCTCGCCTGACATTACCGTGGCATTTTTGTCATGGCAGAGGTAACGGGAGCGAGGAGCGGTTCACGGGGACCCTAATTCACTCCACTGGGGCGTGGAGGGGGGGTCTTGGGAGGAGCATATTCATATTAGTGTTGAGTTGGGCTCTTTTTAGACACGCGGGAAATCCAGTGTTGGCGAGTAGAGTGCTGGAGTCCACATGCTGCTTATCAGGAACGACGAAGGCCCCATTCATACCAACTGCTATCAGTATAATTCTTTTTGACATTTCAGATAAGCATCTTAACGGAAAGCTCCGAACTAGGCAGACGGGGGAGTTGTCAAATAATGAAGGGATCCTACATGTTTACTACTAAAATATCAGCCTTTTAAATAGGGCTCTGTATTTGACTGTTATCTGTGAATCCTCGTCCTACTGCTTCCTGTATCTTTTTGAGGGACAGGGGTTAGGAGTTTATGTGTGTGTGTGTGTTTCTCCAGATGATTTACATCGCCACACACAGACACCACAGGATCTGTGCGGCTCCACTGTATCAGAACATGGCGTAACACCACACATAATCCGGTCCGCTCCTAATCTGCTAATATTTCTGTGGAGAATTATCTGAGGACACTGTTTCATATGCAAATACGCTTGGACACGGGGTAAACACCGAGTTAACCGTCTGCCAGTGCCCGTCTGTTTGTGTTAGGCTGCGACTAGAAGTAAACACAAACAAATTATACTCGCATTATGGATCAATCTCTAATCACGGGGCAGCAAGGACGAGGCCTCGTACTTTGAGTTACATGGCCACCTTGTTTAAGAAGTTCAATGTGGTGTCTAATGATTAGACGTTATTAGAAGTAATTAATTACATTAAGAATATACATTTTAATATAAATATAAACTAACGTTGCACTTATTGGTTTCTACTTCACTATAATAACTAGATGACGAGATGAAGACGACTCAGTTAAACAAACAGAGAAATCAACTGATGAACTCATATAATTTGACTGTAGAAGGAGGAACTCAGGAAAGGAGGAGTCATAGTGTGAGTAATGATAAACTGACCTGTCCAGGGTGTGCTCTGCCTCCGGCTCCTCTCAACGTGAACAGCAGTTCTAGTAGTGTCTTTTATATAATGCTCCTTCTCATTCGTATCTTTAAAGTATATTTTTGAAGAAGCAGAAAAACCTATATTGGAGGAAAAGTGTGTATGAAACCAACTGCAGACTCTAAAACTCAAACCAAGGAAATAAGCCACAGACAGAAGTGACACTTTAAACATTTCCACGGGCACTAAGATGCTACTTTTCATTCTCCGTAACACCTGATCAGCTTTTGTTTGAAGCAAAGACAAAGTATGCTGCACCAAGGTAAAACGTGTTTATTCCCTGTGAGAACAGAGACAGAGACGAGTGTCACTAATAGGACAGAAATAATCAACGGTGGCGCCTGAAGAAAGCTGCCACACATGCATGTTCATATGTTAGAGGGCTGTGGCCAGTCAGCCACATAATAGAACAATCACTCTGTCAGTCATCCGCCGCTATTCTTCTGCCTGTTACTCCGTTTAAAAATTACACACGCAAAGAAAATCCTGTGTTTTATCCTCCTTTGTCCCTTTTCTCCTCCTGTCATTTTTGCCTTCCTCTTCTGTCCTGCTCTTTGTTTCCTCTGTTCCTCTCTCAGATCTCTCCTTGGTCACTGTCTCCCATTATTCCTTCATCATGATGCATTGTATGTCTTTGGCAACCAACTATTTTAATGCTTCCTCCTCACTCCCGAGCACATTTTGTCCTGCAGACGCGGAGATGAAAAGAAATCACGTGGCGGTGATGAAACACATCATCTATTGTGTCTTTGTAGAATAATTTCAGGAGATATGAGCAAGGTTCAAATGGGGTGGTGGTGGGGGGGGGGATCACTGACATGATTCTTGCATGTAAAGAACATGTCAGGGAACAGACATAACACCTGTCCGGGCCGTTTTGTCCTATATAAACGTGATGCTTAGGAGACAAACATTTCATTTTCAGCCTCAACCTGAATTTTCATAATTTGTCTCGTTTTAGTGTTTGTTGCTTCCTCAACAAATTCTGAGAGAATATTGGTGTATTTTCTTTTATTAATCTGCGCTTCACCAACACTAGCGGCCGGCGGAGTTACTAATATCTTAGTAGAGATGTTTTCCGTAAAGTAAAGACATTAACGAGCCTCACTCTTCTAATTAGATGATTTCAAAGATTTCTGCCTGTTAAGCAGCTTCTTGTTTGTTGTGAACTGATGGTGACTAATACCGTCAGCGCTGTGCAGAGCGATCAGAGCGCAGCAGATGGTAGAAGTTCAGGGAAAGTGGGAGCAGAGAGGAAACATTTGTCCCAGTAATAACTTAGCTTTAAGATGAGTTTTAAAGTTCAAAACTGTCGCTTTAAATACAATTTGATAATACCTGTATTTGAGTATTCATATATATATATATATATACTATGTACTATATACTTTTTACTGTTTAGTTATTTACATGCTCCTTTGTGTTCTCATTGTGAACTCTTTACCATCCATTTAAATTTATGACATCCTCATAAATTATTGTATATGAGTTTCACCAGCTCCACATCTATAGGAATATTCATCCAAATGAATAATCCACTAATATACAACATAATAATAGCACACAGTAAATGTGGTTATTATGCTGAGCTAGGTTTGTTTCAGATTAGGCACATTTTGTAGTGTTGTAGTATTATCATCAGTGTGGTGTATATATATATTATCTATATATACATGATCTATATCTTAGATGTTAGAATGTGTTTTACTCCTACTATAAATATGGGGAAAAGAAAGATAAAATAATTGATAAATTTAGATTCTGCCAGAGCTCCTAATGGACTTTAAAATCCATTTCAGAGCAGCAGGACCATTTTTTTCTTTTTCTTACTGAACCGTGCTGTTGCCATCACTTATTATTTCATCACCTTCACACTTAGAGAAGAGCCTGAGGCCACGGGGGCCCGGTTTCAGCAGTGATGGTGCAGCACTGCAGGTGCAGGGAGGGCGACCTCGGTGTGCAGGAGAATCTGTGGATCGCATCTTTTTAATGTTTCTCTCTTCTAAAGTTTCATTTTTAAATGACACTCTACTTCACACGTTTTGCCTCTGATATTAATGAGAAGTTGTGTTGTACAGATTATGTTTTTATTCATTACCACGCTCACAACCACCTGGAAAAGAACCTTACATTTTCCACAGTGACATGTAGAGTGGTCCATACAGATCATCTGACCCAAGCAGGTTTTGTTTTATGCATTGCTGTATATTGTTCACACCTCCACACTCTGCTGGCATATTTTCAATCATTATTAGAATGCCAGCAGCTCAAGGCTCGCAGACTTTAACCTCTGGTATGTTTGGTGTGTGATAAAAGGCGAAAGCGCTATCAATCTTTATTGTCTGGCCGGCACGCTGTAATTGCATTCAATAGTCCACTGATTCTCTTGTCTGCGCTAATGTCAGGGAGCAGAGAGGAGCCAGATGCTCTGACTACACGCACACACAGGTGCTCAAACACACAGTTCAAGCTTTTATACTGATGAATATACCAACACGAGGGCGCTCATACTGGAGAGCGCACAGAAACACACATGAAATAAACACACATGCTGCAGGAAGTGCCACTTGGCCCCTGAGCTGATGAACTGTTGACTGCATCCAGTTTGTACATAGATAATTCATTCTTTGGTCAAACTGTTTATGTGCATGTATTGTGTGTGTGTATATATCTATATATGAGGCGGTGATGTCACTTGGAGTTCATGCATTATTCACATTTAAGCGAGCCAAAGGAGAGGAGCGGGGAGGAGACGAGGAACAGAGGAGCTGGAGGAGTGCCAAAAACTCGATTGGATCTCAATGAATAGTAAAGAGGCCGGCGGAGGGAAGACGAGAGGAAGCAGAGGTACATGGAGAGACAAACGGCATGAGTGAGGTGGCACCAGAGAGAGAGGGAGAGAGAAGACCAATATAATGCAGTAGAGAATTATTTGGATTGCTTCTTGTAATACTTCATCCGCACTTCAATGAAATCCAACTGCTGCCTTTTTTCCTTTGTTATTCTACATAAGCCGGATGAGTTTACAGGAGAATGAAGTGTGTTTGTGAGCTTTGTTGCGTGCGTATGTCTGCGCTTGATGTCTGTGCGAGTGTGCGCGCAAGTGGTTTGATTCCGTATTACCTATCCTCGCCAAGCGCCTTCAAGTCAGGTGCCTGGTGCATATTGCAGAGTGTCGCGCTGTGGGCAGCCTCGATGAGATAGACATGCCGAGATCCAGGTAATAGATTTTGGGCTTGTTGTCATATCAACACATGGCGCACACAAAGCCTGTGACCCCGCGGATCGAGCCAGATTAAAAAAAGCTGCCCTTTGATATTGGAAGTGTTATTTTGTGGAAATTTTAACAACAGACGCGCGCGCGCACACACACACACACACACACACACTATGGTCCATCACGTCTTCTGTAGATGAAATTAACATGGAGTTTCTGCTGCCTCCTACATTGAAGTTATTTAACCTCACCTTCACTTTAATATGGTGGACGAATAAATAGAAAACAGCCCCACAAACCACATCGTATATGATCATATAGATAATTCCATAGCCCTCATAGTATTTCCATTTCCTGCTACTTCATACTTGGACTTCACCTGCAGAGGCAAATGTTGTACATTTACTGGATGATAATAGTAACCTTTAAGAATTGGATTAATAATGTCTAGGGCTGCAACGATTCCTCGAATATTCGAATCACTCGATGATAAAATATCATCGAGGAATTTTTTTGGAATCGAGGCTTCGTTTACGTCGTATACCTCGCGTTAAACAGCGGTTTCCGTTTCCAAGTGACGCGCATACATAAAACACACAGACTTGGCAACATCACTTATGTTTATGCGGAAGCATCAGCACGTTAACAAAGCGGAGCCCCTGCACAAAAAGACACGCACACACACACGTGTGAAAATGTACACAGCGGGAGGTTTCGTGCATTTCTGCAGACGTGACGGGCGCAATATTTATTAATTATTAATTAATTGCCCCCACACAGATTCACCATGGCTCAGAGTGACAGTAAGTTATTGTGAAGCTTTCACATGCTTTGCTTCAGTAATTCCCTCCATTTAATTAGAACTGATAACTAGTTTAAACACTAGCTAGCTTTAGCCAGTCATAACGCACGGAATATGTGATTATTGGTTTATCAAAAACAGCCAATTGCATGCTTATATAAATAGGTCTTTTATGAGACATAATGCACTATCAATATTGTTCATAACGCAAAATACGTTTTATCCGATTATTTGAATAATCGATTCCAAAAATACTCGATAGTTGTCAAATATTGTCAAACACAGTAAAATGTAAAATTCCCAATCCAGAGTTAAAAGTACAAAAACTCTACTCAAGTAAAAATACAAGTATTGCACTAATATATATTTTAAACAGTGTGATGCTTTTGATAACATGTAGATTTGTTTGACAGATTTTTAATGGAGTCAAACATCTTATCTTATCTTATCTTATCGTCTTATGTTACAGCAGACCGTAAAGGTGGAGCCACTATGCATAGTTATGTGATACAGATGTCTAGTATAATGCAGAGTGTGGTGTGCAGTGAAAGTAAAATGAAATAGAAACAAATGTATGTATAAATCTAGTAATATTATTACACCATATACATATTTGAGTAAATGCACTGCCCATCTGTGCTTCCAGCGTTACACAAAGTTAACCAAGTTGTTGCTGGCTGCAACATTAAAGTGATACAAATCTCTGTAATGTTATTTTGCTATTTGCTGATGTATTTTTTGAGCTAATACCATTGTACTTATGTAATATTTTGAATGCAATATTCTGATCCTATGAGCGAAGTTCTGCACTGTGAAATGAGTATTTCCTCATTGTTACTTCTTCCAACACCCACACCTGTGTGAAACAGCATGAATATTTCTGGTATTAGCCTACTTAGCATCAGTTTTTACTCGCCGTGACTTAAGAAGTTTGCATTCATTCCCAGCTGTAGGTCACATGTTAGGAGTGTTTGTGTTGCGCGCTGACAATGTGCTCGTGGCTTCCATAGGGCGCTAATTAATGCTCTCAGTGGTTCTGTTTGTTGCACTTATAAGTGGGCCAAGGCTAACAAGCTTACTGACGTCGAATCCCAGTTGAATGCGAGGTAACCGAGTCTTGGGTCTGTCCTCTAACCTACAGTCATGCAGTTCTACATTAGCGGTTGATTATTTTTTGGCCGGCGAGGCGAACAGTCTTGGCACAGATCTGCTGGTTTTAAGATCTCGATCACGGAGCCCGTACTTCCACTTCTTAATAATCTTGTTTACTGCTATGTGCAGCTGTTTGTGTGTGCATCCATGTTGCACACATGCGTACACATTCAACACATGCCAGTGGGGCAGTGCAGCATGAGCACTACACTACATACAGTAATACATTGCAGAAGATCAAAGGAAATTACCCTTCACCTCGGTGCATGGATCTTAGCGAGTTCCTTAACCAGAGGAATGGGCTTTGAACCAGACAGATTCCCCACGGGGACCGTATCCCGGCCCCTCCCCTGAACGCCGTTCTGGATAAGGGCCGTAATTCCCACTTTTAGGTTTCCATTAATCTGATCCTGACACAGGGGAGACGGGCTGCTTTGCATATCGCCTTCCCAAGATGGAGGGCTATTTACATGATCGCCTCCAGATTGAATATGATCAGTAGCCCACCTCCTCTGCCGTCCTCTGCAGCTGAAACAGAAAAATGCAGATTTCTTTTTCCGGTGGGTATTTGCTGCATTATCGTGGGTGAAGTATTATTCACTCAGGTATATTTGCTATAGTGTTTCCATACATCACAAGTTAGACTTGATGGATACGTGTTGCGGATATTACAGCTCTGCTTGATTCCCTTGACGAAGGCCAAATTTCTTTTATGAATGTGACAGCAGAGATGGATAGATCGACCCCATTTATCATCGCTCACTGATAGCGCTAATGTGTGTACTACCCCCGCCCCCTCCTTTGGAACAAATGGGAGGAACACCAGTGTATAGTGCTCCATTTGAAACTGTGAAGGCAAACCCCCATGTAAATGTATCTGTAATGAACGCCGCGTACAGGAGGTGCATTATTCTCTTTCTGCTACATTTATTTTTCTGAATATCAAATGAATATGATAAATGTGAAGCGAGCGGGCAGCGGCGGCGGCGGCGGCGGCAGAGGGGAGAAGCAAAGTAAGCCGAGGATACGAGATGAGTGATATTGTTATTACACCACAAACGATGAGCAGCAGAAGTTAAGACAGTGTGAGACTGTGGTACTGGGTAGGGGTGAACACGCACACGCACACACACACACACACACGCACACACACACACACACACACACACACACACACACACACGCTTTCCTGCTCTTTCCCATGCAAACACGTCATTGTGTTTTCTTTCTTTTTTCTCCAGTGCGTCAAGCCGAGACACAATTCCACACTCATATGATTTCCAGTTGTGAGGTGATACGCAGCAACAACGGGTTGTGCAGAGAAAAAAAGAGAATATCATAGTAGCTACCAACACCACTGCTGTTTAGTGTGATGAAAGAGCAAATCTGAACTCACACGGTGCCAGTGAAATATTGTTGAGCGAAGGCAGACTGAATCTTTACTCACACACTTTACTTTTATGGTACTTCAAAGTATTTCCACTCGTGGCAGGAAACTACTAGGTAGCTGTAATCGAACCAAAGGTGCAGATGTTCTGAGAGACACAAGGTGATAAAGCTTTCTTTTTTATCATGACCTAACCCTCTTGATGTTTGCATTTTTCTGGTGGAAATCACAGAACTTGTTCAACTCAATCACTCACTCGCCAAGAATTAGTCTGTGCTGCTAATTGTCACTTTTGTTGCACACTTCACGTGAACAGCTTGACAGATAGCCGTCACATACAACCTCAGTGCCTCCGTGACACTGGGACAACATTCAGACTTCCTGTAGGCTACAGTAAGTGCTTTTCATGCTTTTAATTGACACCGCCGAATGTTAATTCCAGGCATGTCACGGATGTGTCACACCAGTATGCTGCAAGTGTCTGACCTCGTGTTATGTCAAATTACATTCCTGCTGCTCGCCGCCGTGACAATAGATAAGCTTCTCCAGTTCTTCGGCAGTTCAAACACACCCTGTTCTTTTTTGTTTTTCCTCTGGCCTCTTCACATACAAGACCAGTGAACAGGCTGTTTTACATCAGTCACATTCATCTTCTGTCTCCCTCCAAGTAGTGTAGCTCTCTGTAGCAGCTCGCACTGTTTCTCCAAGTGAGAATTAGCAGGAGAAGGTCAACCAGGCCGAACTTTTATTTTATGTACAAATCTGCACGATGTCCTAGCCACTGACGTCAGACTGGTAGCTCCATGATTAGGTGTCAGACTGGGATGCAGAAGGTCGCAGGTTCTAAACCCCGTCTGACTCCTAGTCCATCCCCCACCAGGTGTGTCCCTGAGCCAGACACCCAGCACTAGCTCCCTGTAAGTCGCTCTAGATAAAAACGTCTGCAAAAGAAAAGTCTGTGAAAATTATTTTTCTCTGCAGTATTATATTGTAATTTATAGTAGATCAAATGAACCATGAAATAAAACCTTACTGCTGTATTACTTTTTGAATTTTCTTGAAGTAATATTCTCCAAAATGTCATACTCCAGACTAATGAAGAATTAATCTGATGTCTTTAAGAGTGCAGTGTGTACTGTTAATAAAAGTACTCTTAAAAAAACTTTTATATATTGTATATACTCTTACTTAATTAGAAACGTACTAGTATCCTTTCCAGTCTATAGATGATACTTGATTGGATTTGCTAACTGCTACGTGTCTTAGTGTAAATGCTGTCAGAAACCAGTTAAAAAAAAAAGAAATTACATAACAATTCCACCAGTCACCACTGACTCTAAGTATATTTAAGTATAAGTATGTGCCAAGTCTGTGTCTTAATATTTCTAACTATACTTGATAATATTTTTAAAGTATACTGAAGTACAATTACAAATCTTGGACAAATGTACTTTCTGTACACATGTCAGTACTTGAAATATTGTTCTGGCCTGACAATGAACAAAGGCTTAGGGAGAGGTACAAAGTCAGGCTAAATGTACTTAATTATACTTGTTAGTATACTTCAAGTATACTTAAGTATAACTTCAAATATAGGGTAAATGTACGTTTACTTTTCTGTATACTTCATCAAACTATTCCCTTTCCATGGTATATCTACAGAGGTAAACTGACCAACAATCCCTTCAACTCTGCACCTTTGCAGCTCTTTATTAAGTTCTACTTCCTGAAACTTTTCTGTAGCAGAAAAAGAAAAAAAACAGGACATTGTGGATATCTTTAAGAAAAATTTAGATTGCTCGACTCCTTTCCTGGATCCCTGCTCAAATATTCCCGTTCCATCTTTGGGCATAACCATTTGTTACCAGGTCTTTTCTTGAAATCATTTGAACCATTTTACGGTCCCAATTGAACTGAGACAAATCCAGAATGGCTGCTGCAAAGCGGCAGCAGAATGTGAGCTGTGAAAGTGTGGACTGCGATGCACAGGCGTCATGGCCTGTGTGTCTCACACTGCTGTATCCGGTTGAAGAGCGATAGCGCCGGCCCCAAAATAGCTTCAAATTATTCATAGCGAGGTATGACGAGCTCTGGTGGAAAATATGACTGTGTCTGAGTCCATTGCTACAGGCCAAACGAAGAGATTAACTCTAAAGCTCCTAGCCAGTAATACGCTACCTGATCCAAGGATGGAAACCTTTAGGTGGACAGAATCCCTGTGCCACATGACAATATCTTACGCTGATCATACTTCTGAATTCTGGAAGAGGTAATCACCTATGTTTAAGTTGTAGATATCCTGTATCAGTCCTTAAGCTTTATTGGATAGCTTCTATCTAGAATTTGAGGAACATGAAAGAAAACTCAAATTGTTGAGATGTAATGAGTAAGTGAGACGTTTCTGTGTGTAGTAATTAGTAATCTAATGATGTTCACTCATTACATTACATTTCTTTTACACATTCTTATGTTTAAAGGACTTAATTAAACTTACAGTTGTGAGCCACACAACCACATCAACCTTCACACAATACTACGGTTTTCGGATGTACAATGTTGTAACTCAATTGGTTTTCTGAGCCCTGCAGCTTATTCACGGTTCCCTGGATCATGACCAGGATGTTTTATAACGAGTCCATGTCACGGTCACCATGCTATTCAGTGGTCAGTCGTAAGATGTAATCATGCCCATAGCTGTTGTTCAGTAGGTCCTCTGAGACCTACCATAGGCCAGTAGCTTTATTATCTTTAATACATGTGATCGTTGGTGCCATATATTGGACATAGTAAATGTGAGAGGGGCATGGATGGCAGTCAGTGACCTGACTTAAAGGCACACGTCTATCTATGCAAGAGCACACCAGTTTGTTTCCAGTTTCTAACCAACAGTCAGTGCTACGACTTTATGGTCTATTCCCTGAACATAACCAAGCTGTTTTTGTGCCTCAAACAAATCTATTTCACTATATCTCAAGGGACAACAGACATGCGATGTTATGCCATAGATGTTTGCTGAAAGAGAGGCACTATTTGAAGAGGTGCTTCAGGGTAATATGAAAAGGTAGAGACCTCTGACCATTATGAACATTTCAGTTTGAGTTGATATGGACTGATTTCCCACAGCTCGGTAACTTCAGAATTGGGTGATAAACGTGGCTCGTTCTCGGATTTGTACAAAGGAAAAACTTCTGCAGATGAAAAAAATAAAATGTATTGCTTCCCCAAATATTAAATGATGTAACTGATACAAAAGTATGCAAAAATACACGTCGTCGTGGTAAAATTTACTGCATAAATACAAAGATCACGATCATACTTGAAGAAACCAAATGAGACAGTTTTTAGAAAAATATAAAGAATTCTGTTTCCTAGAAGTCGCACGGTGTGAGACCCAGCCTGAGAATTCCTATATAACTACCCTCTTCTGTCCGATAAACTGAACATTTATACAACAGCGTTAAGCAGAAATATTGAGTCTCAAACCTACAAGACAGCTTTTGTCCATTTTATCGCCCTGCTTCGTGTGTTAGCCAGAAAACGAATGTGTCAGGCAGGCAGCAACAAAACTTTCCCCAACAGTGCGGTTCTGGCAAATTTGTGTGGAGATGAACTTGCTTTATTGCCCAAGATAACTGAGAGATGTGAATGATAAATGTACCTTTTTTGTGTTGTCTCACACAGCTGCACTCTTGCACAAATCCACACACGAATTGATTTGAGTGTCTATTCTTGTTGGGTCCTGGTTCCCTCATAAATAGATAGGGTGGAACAAACTTCTACTCAAAGTACATTTGTGTACAATGGTGCATTTCACAAAGTTGTAGATTTATTACATTATTATTAATGCGTTTTTTCAAGTGTTTTTTTACACAGAAGTGTGGATTAATTTTTAACAGTGCAGAAACCTTGTGATGTTTCCTGATTTTGATCAAGGGGGTTGCTGTGGACCGCTCAAGTCACGTGGCCTCTGAGCATTGTTATTATGTGATTCTTCCTTCCTCTATATGCTCTTCCATAACAGCTTTGGAGAGTCTATTTCCATGTTATTATCACTGATAATTCACAATTCAATGTGCAACATCTGGTTTATTCTCCTGGCTTCTCTTCTTACCTCTCTCTTCATCCCACCTTTCTGTAGTTCTGATGGCTCGCTGACTTCCCTCCATGCTGCCTTAAGATTTTCCTTCTCCTTTATGGAGCATACAGCTCCTAGTGGCTTTTGTTTATCTTACAGCCAAGCATTTCAAGGACCACTCTTGGTCTATGTGATGGTCACAGTAGGGATGGTACAGTATGTCGCGCTACATGCACGAACACACGTAGTCTCACTCTCTCCCACCCACCCACACAGCTCAGTTTTAGCCCTCAGGCATCACATTTGAGAGTTTCATTTACTTGATTAAATCATATTTGCATGTGGAAATGGTTTGAAAATTATATTAATTTGTTATATTCAAAAGAGAATTACTTCCCCATATTAAAGCTAAATCAGAAAAAGCCTGCCTGAGTGTCAGGTGATGACATTGATCTTTGCTCATTTGAGGCCTGTCGGAACACACGCGCACACACACACACACAGCGTATAAAGCATTTTTTACACATCAGTAAATGAGACATCAGGTGTCTAAATCTTTGTCCAAATTCTCCCCGTCTTCCTACATTATACAAAGAGAAGGTCATTTCCTGATCAGCAAGCAGCAGAACATTTCTCAACCTCGTGCGCTGTGTCCAGGTGTGTGTGAGTGACGGAACTCGGCGGGACAGATCTACTCCTGAGCCAAGTTGACTTATCAGGAACACGGGCCCCCCCAAAAAATTCAGGCTAATTAATTAAGAACAGTATTAGAAGTAATGGGATATTATAATATAAATTGCTACATTCTGGAACCAATTTAATCCAATTACTGGAACCCCTCATGAATATAATACCTCCAAAATCACTCAGTCTGAGTCCAAAGGGAGATGTGTCTGACTACTAAGACTGAAAGAAAAGAATAGGGAAAAAAATGGGCTTCCTTTTAACAGTGAACACCAACGATGATTTAAATGGTTCAGATGAACTGTTCATTTGAGTAATAAACCTAATGATGATTTTTTTTTCTAATTGACACTTAGTCCATTTACAACCTGAGTAGGTTTTTGTTTGAACTCCCTTGTGTTTGATAAAGACGAAAAGCCTGATTGGTGCCTTTCAACTTAATGGCCTGTGCCCAATTTAAAAAATGTCTTAAAAGAGACAAAAGAGCACAATGGTGTAGTGGTTTAAGTGAAGTGCTTTTGGTGGAATGGAATGGGACAAACTGACATTAACTTTAGAAATAATTTGATAAGAACTAAACCCACATTACAGAGCGTAAAATAATACATGAACGCTTTAGAGGACATTTAGATTAGGATGGTGACACTACAACAGAACACATTATAAATGGAGACAAGCTTCAGAGGACTGTAGTCCTGCATTCGACATTATCAGCAGAGAGCACGGCCCCCTTTCATGTTGTATTATTTGCTTATTATATTATAGCTGCTCAAGGTCAAGCAAATAGTTTTTACTGTTGGGTGATTTGATTTAAATCCACACAAACTCCACACTGTGTTGTGTAGTATTCATGTTGTCATGCATTACTATTATAGTAATAAAGAATTCAAAAGCCGTTTATCGCACGTTATTTTTACATTAACTACTGCTCTATGAACAGAAGTGCAATATCATTAGCTTTGCACTTTAAATAATTCAAGATTCAAAGATTTAAAACACTTTATTAATCCCAGAGTAGCAGTTCAATATTTATTGTACAGGTCCTTCTCAAAAAATTAGCATATTGTGATAAAGTTCATTATTTTCTGTAATGTACTGATAAACATTAGA
>JAUMTR010000007.1:1624910-1647104 GCA_032270685.1 Microctenopoma stevenorrisi
CTAATGTTTATCAGTACATTACAGAAAATAATGAACTTTATCACAATATGCTAATTTTTTGAGAAGGACCTGTACATCTCTACTTAAATATTCATTCGCGCGCATGTGTCAACCGCCATGCACCTTCCTTGTTTACCCCTGGGATCAGCTTATGATCGGCCAGACATGGGGACATAACCGTTGAAATTTGGAGAAAAACACACCGTGGATTCTGCCTCAAAATTGTTCTTTAACATTTACTATTCTTCTCTGGTCTCTGTATCATGCTCAGAGTTCTGCCCCGATACGCACATACACCAAAACGCACACACACAGAGTGCACGTGGCAAAAGTAGTTAAAAAAGTGTTTTTAAAACAGTCATTAAAAGAGTTTGTGTCCAGCAGTGTTAGGCCCACCCCCAAATGCTCTCATTGGTTGAGATGCTACTTGATGCCAATCCAAAGCCAGTACTCACTAATGTCCCGCCCCTCCTGTGAACCATCATTGATCTGTATGTGCATTCAGACCCAGAGCAACGGATTCTCATCATCCTAGGAACAATAGTAAAAGTGCGTTAATGTGGATAAAAGGCCTTTTGGCTTTCATTAAGTAACGCATTAAGGTGAAGTCAGAGCACAGCCATAGTTAAAATCTTTTGTGTTTTTAATAAAACTTTATTCGGGTGAGAACCAGGATGATGCTAATGTCCAGGTTGACCTACATAATAACTACTCTCTAAATTTACTTTGCACATTTCTCTGTACGCGATATTCTGTTCTCACTGTGACATGCATCTTTTTTGATTGAGCAAATGCAAGAAATACATTTGTGGTCTTTATGTTTAAAGTGATGGCGAAGAGGAAAAAGGAGAGCGATGATTGAGACAGAGTGAAATACTAACATATTTCAGTTTAATGTTTAAAGTATGTGAAACTCGCTGTGGACAAAATACATGCAGACGATGCAGTGTCTTTGGTATTTATGCGTTTTTGTATGTCAGTGCATGCTGAAAACCCTTAGGACGTCACTCATCTTTCCATTTGACCCTGTGTCAGGAGACGGAGATTAGGTTTTTAGTAATCCAAGCAGCAATGTCTACAGGCTGGGAACAAAGTGACTGTAAAAAGTTTTCAAAGAAGAAATGAAATTATTTCACTGAGAAAAACAAAACTTGGCTGCTCGTTTAATCAGTGACAAATTCCACCATGCCTTAATGCATATTTAATTACATCAACTTTCCCTATTCGCAGATCAAAGTGAGAGGGAAGAGCTTGTTAAACGGAGGCATATGGGTGTTAGTGTGAAATATTGAGAAGTATATGAAAGAGGAGCCCTGTATTCCCGAGTGGATCCCTCAGACAATCAGAGCAAAGCATGGAGCAGAATGAATAGAGGTGCTTGTTGTTGTTGTTGCTGTAGTTGAGAATATCCTCTGTTCACCTGTGAAGCTATTATCCCGTACTCCTGAATACAATAACGTTCTGTTTTACTGATGCTCACACAAGCCATTTAACAGTTAGTGTTGGTCACAGAGCAGCGTTTCATTCACATCAACAGGAAGCCCGGGCTCCAATCAGAGCTATCCTAATTTAGCATTTAGCCTGCACTGGACAGTCGCCTGCAGTGTGTCTGCTGGTAGCCTACATGGCCATTGGACTAGTGCTGACAAGAGCAGCCAACGATTAGAACACTAAAGTCCCTCACACTCCACTACTCTGACAAACCGTGCACCCTTTTCCTCATGCTGCCTCGAAGCTGAGTTTTGGCTCTGGTGCACTGCATGTATCCCACCTGAACAGGCCTGCAAGTAAGTGTGTCTGTGGGTGAGTATGCACCTCGCAGCAATCAGCACGCGTATCTATGTATGCATTTTGGAAGGAGGTGGAAAAGGTAGTTTTTTTTATGGGTGTCTAAATCTGTAAGTTTTTCTTTTCATAATTTTCTTCTCTTTTTATTACATTGCATGTTGAGCACCGCTCCGCACCCATGACCTGGTACCCTAAGGTTTAGTACTCCTACAAATCTATTGCTCTTTGAAGCTAAGAAAGGTGCATCTGTAATTTACCCTGCTCAATTGCAAATTAAATGTCCATGTCTGAGGATAAATAGTTCACTGGACATTTCTTACTCTGTCACAGCTTAACCTGTAAGAAAGCTTTCACATTTGTAAGTTAAGTTGTTTTTCGTGCAGGGCTTCTGGCACGAGCTCGGGAGGTGAGTCTGGGTTTGAAGGTGCTGATTCTTGGCCACATTTTCAGCTGTGCTGCATTAATCACATTATCGCTGGTCCTTTTTAGCGCTGGCACGCATCTGAAAGGTGTGCATGTCTGTTTATGCATCCAATGATTACTCATGTTAGAACATAAGCTAACTCTAAGTTAAAATGGTAAAATAGCATTTATGACTGTGTGTGTGTGACTGTGTGTTTAATGATATTTTATGTATGTGGTGTGTGTGTGGGGGAGTGGATTTGGCACTTGCTCATTTTTGATTGTGTCTTTATTAAAGGTGTTTGTTCTGTTGGATGTCAGAGACACAAGGAAAGCTAAAATAGGAAGCACATAATCTCCACATTATACGCATCATGTGTCAAAATATAGAAGAGCGGTTTATGTGACAGTCTTATTCCATGACATTTTGCTGCTTTATGCTATCAGAATGTAATGATAAATATCATTATTGTACGGATGGCATAAAATTACCATGAGCTAGTAGCCAAATGCTGCTGTATGGAGAATTTTCTTATTTATCTCTCAATTCTTTCATCCTGGGGAACATTGTAAAAATACCCAATAAGGCCTTTAAGCTGCTATTGGCTGTTATTAAATGTAAAAGCAGGTTAGTGAAGAAGGTCATTGGAACGGTGCCTTTTCTAATTTTAAAAGTTTTCTTCAGAAAGATATCCATAAGTTAAGAGGAATAGTTTCTAAAACATTTTGGGTTGTATGCAGGAGGAACTGCACATCTCACCAGAGTTCTTTTCAAAGCTGCCTCCTTTTGATGTGGAAACTGTCAATCAGCAAGTGAATCGCACACTTCAAATCTGGCATTTCTCTATGAAAAATAAGCAAGACTGACCTTCAATTTAAAGCATAATGCCTGTGATTGCTTTGCTATCAGTATATAAAAAGTTAAACACTGAATTGTGTATAATTACTGTATATGTATCCAGAACTTAAAACCTATACAGTAGGAATTATTTTTTATGACGACAGAGGCCTTGCATTTCTTTGTTTCCTTTTAGTTTTTTAGCTCTATTTAGTAGTTCTCTCCAGGACGTTGCACAAACAAACTGTTGCTATTTTGCGAAAGCAAGTTGAGAAAGCGAGTATTCTAAAGAGCTGCACTGCATGTTTGACGTTTTTAGATGGTTGTATTTTTAATTATAAACCTCACTGTACTGACATAGCAACAGTTTCTTTGTGCTGCTTTGACACGAGCAGATGAAAGACTTCAAAAAAGCCTCTAAGGGCAAAACTGGAGCCATTTACATGGCTGTGTATTTATATTATTTGGACAATATATAACAATATTGGAGTATTTATGCACCACCACAATGGAACTGAAACAAATCAATAAAAGTGCTCAAAAGTATTTGGACATTTGACTGACAAGAACTTAGAAGTATCTCAAAAACATTTAATCCAAAGCAACTTATTCGTGGTCCAGTCCCTCATCTTGAGGAAAAATGAATCTGATAAAAGGTCAGGAGTTGATATCAGGTATTAACAGCTGTTTGACTGGGACTGGATGAACGCAGAACGCTTTCCATGTGAAGATAAACAGAAGTCAAGAATATGCCAAAAGACAGTCAAGAGCCTTCATAAATGTAAATACAGAGCGTTTAAAACATGCAAATCTCTGGTAACAGAAATTAAGTTTTACCTTTGACAGAAAACATCCTCCCAAGTTGCAAAGTTCATAAATTGAAATGAAAAGCAGAAGGTTGGGTAAAGCTTGTTAGAGTGTAGAACAGCGTATGATCCTAACCATGGGTCAAACATGGTGGAGGCAGTGTTATAGTATGGGCATGTATTGGTGATTAATGGTGTGACTTCTTACAGAAGTAGCCAGATAAAGTCTGTAGAGCTTTCCTCACTTCCTACATGCACTGAACTTAACAGAGCATGCTTTTCCTTTACTCAACGCAGAGAGGCCCACACCAGCTGCAGTGACGGCCTGGCAACGCACCTCCGTGGAGAAACGCAGAATTTCGTGATGTTGATGGGCTCCAGACTGGAGACTGGGTGTTCATCCAGGTAATAAAGTTATGTTTACATTTACTTTTATTCTCCCCCTGAAAATTAAAGTACTTTGCTTAAAATGGCTGCAATTAATACATTCATAAAAACAGAATAGCATCACAACGTTTGAAACCTCATGACTTCACACTTATGTACCTTGTGTGTGAGAAATCACATTTCTAAATGTCTGTCAACTCCATGTCTTAAAATCAGATTAGTATCACCCCTACCGGTGTGTTACTTTCTTACGTTTTCAACCACCGTTTTAGTCGCCAAGTGTAGTTTTAAAGTACTAACATGTAATGATCACACACCTGAATACGACTGTGCCCACCTCTACGTGGACCCTGCTTGTTAGGCCCTATCTGTGTGTTATCTCAGGGCTTCCTGCCACACTGGACGCCCAGAAATGATGGCATGTAATTGAGCCACTGTAATTTGTAGCGATTGACCGCGAGGGCTGGCTATTAGCAATTGTCATCTGTAATGATAGATCCCTTTAGCATTACAGAGCCGTGGGCGTCCCCAGTGTCTGCACTTGCCTAACTTGTTATTTATAGATCATGTCAGGTCTGTAATAAACATAAAGCATAAAACTGCACCTAATGTGCTGCTAATGAAATCTGGACATGAGCAACTTTATGAATTGAAATAATTCACAGGAGTGTTCCAGCACTGCTGGGTGTCTCAGAAAAGGTTACGTGTGTAACCTTTTCTGTGTGTGTGTGTGTGTGTGTGTGTGTGTGTGTGTGTGTGTGTGTGTGCGTGTGTGTGTGTGTGTGTTTGTGATCACTGCTCACCTTCAAAAGCATAAAATATCCAAAAACCATCATTATATTCTTTTAATTCCTGGTTTGAACAGCTCAAATAACCATAACTCAAACATAAAACTAAGATTTTCTTACAACTACTTGAGGAATATTTAGTTAAATGTAATTATGAAAAGTTGTTTTTATTGCTTTTATGTGGTTGCAATTCGCTGTGTGCCAGGATGTTCCCGAGTATTAGAATCAAAAGTAAAGACAGCAGAGACATGAGAGCTCTACGCCACCAACCAAGAAATCAATGTGCAAAATATGAAGAAAGTTTTTTTGGACTGTTTAGGTGCACTATATGGGATAAATATGGGAATAAAGCTTACAGCTGTAGTCATTTCCCTCCACCTAGCTGGCATAAGCACATGGACACATGGTATTTTTAACTGCTCAGACCACCTACAAGGCAATTTTTATAAGTATTGACCAAGGTGCACACTCAGACCTCTCCAGTTTCTCGAAACACACGGTAGACTATGGTAGGTACATGAATAATCACACATACATGTATATAATGATGGATAAAACAAGATATAGTTTGTGATGGCATGAAATTAAACATGGAGCTGAGTTTGCACATGATGTACACAAAAAAAAGATTCACAAAGCGGTTGATTTACTATTTTTTATAATATTTTGTGCAGTGAGATGCAGACACGCAGGTAGGAGATACTGAAAGGGAGTGAACATGAACACAACACGCAACAACGATATTAGTAACAATGGTAGGCAGTGAAACCACATAAACCAAGTTATTTATCTGTAATAAAAAAGGTTAGTTCAGTAAGGTTAGTAAGGATAGTAACCAGGTTAGTTCAAGAACCACAAACATAAAGAAGTTTTAGTAAAGTAAATCCCAGAACCGCCCCATTTTAAAAGCATGATGCTGCGTCAGCTAGTTGTGATTTGAAAGAACAAAACAAACAAACTTCATTCCTTCATAAAAGAATAAATACGAGTCACTCGAGGGCCAAAAAGATTTGGGCCACTTCTGCATGTAATGCAAATGTAGCCTAAATGTAAACAACGTTTTTCATCAAATAAAGAAGTAATAGTATTATATATTTTAAAGAAAGTGGAGCTCTTGTTTTTATATGTGACTCCATGGTTGTGTGTACAGCAGATATTCTTGTGATATGTAAATTTAACATTATCTGCCCTTTGAAATGCTGCTTAATAAAAAAGAAGCTCTGAATGATAACAATCCACATATTAATATACTGCTCCCATACTGCTGAATATGAACCTGGAGAAGCTGCTAAGTATCATTTCTAAAGATTCTGCTAGTATCTTTAAATTAACTTTATAAAAACTTGTACCTTTAATATTTTCCAGTTAATATAACTTAAAATTTTGATTTATTTATTGTGTAAATGTTAGTTGTAAGTTGAATTATGCATTTCTGTGCTTTTACACAATAGTAATTAAAACACACTTTGTGTTAGTGGACCTCCCAGCATGCATTGTTTGAGCATTAACAAATATTGTTTTTCTTTTTGCAGTAAAAAAAAAAGATCATTTTCACAATAATGAAAATGTAAATCATGATGTTGAATTCAGCCTCTACACCTAAAACTGAAATTATCAGTCCCTGGGAAAAGCTTAAGCTGATGGTTCATTTGTTCTGACTCGGTACAAAGTGGCTCCATCGTGTTAACTGCAGAGCTGAGGTTCTCTTTAGTATTTTTATAGATGGTTTACTTTATTTAAAGTTCCCGAAGATCAGTAAACATATTAGTTTTGTTACAACTAATTTGTCCTAAGTGAAATTTGAAGGCGTCCTTTTCAGTCATTTTTAAAATGGCCTGTTTTAAATAGTTTTTAAATATCATACCTCTGCTCAATGCCAAAACATTGTGTGAAAATTAGATTACAAGTCATACATTTTTACAAATAACTGGATCAGAAATGTTGGTCTTATTTCCTGCGTATGAACTTATAATCCCATTATAATGACACAGAGGAAGAGCAAGTCTTTCTAATAATGTAAAATAAAATATTAGCAAATCTTGCTCAGCCCTAAGCTTAAGCTCTCTCTGGTGGACTGTGTGTTAGAGTTTTGTTCTGATCAGTGTATTTCTCACTGCGCAGTGAAACCTGCTCGTTTTAGCTGATGTCGACGTTGTCTTGAATTTACTCTGTGTGTACGTGTGGCTGTGTTTGTGCACTTACATGTTTCAGTGTGTGTGTGTGTGTGTGTGTATAAAGCTCCTTCTGCCGATTCCTCTATCTTATTGCTGTCTTGAGTTTCTCGGGGACGAATCCTCTTGATTCGCCCAGTCCCTGAGGCTAGAGCCCCCATACACAGCAGATGTTCCACTGAAAAGGCCATGAATGTTTAATCATTTGTGTTATTGATGCCGCTTTTCTGTTTGTTAGCAAGTTTGAGCAACCGTTAGGGTCTTATGTCTCTATTTTTGTGCCCATCTGTGCATGTGTCTAGCAAGGAGAGTGATCTTAGCAAATCTGCAAAAACATCAGTTTTTTACATCTAATTCAAAATCTATAAAATAGATATTTTCTAAATTCTTTTTTTAACCTCACTCCAATGAATGAATAATGAAGCCTATTAAAGTTTTTATTTAGGGTATTTCTTGTGTCAAATATCACATCAATGCGCTCTCACAAAACAAGAGTCTTTTCTTTTTTTTGTTAAAGTTTTATTTTCCCCCTGATCATGGATGAACAAACTGGGCTCTGTCTGTGATTTGTTGGACTTAAAGCTGCTGTTTTAGTATTTGAGCTGACAGCCAGATTTGATCATAATTAGACAGCATGCCGTGGGCTTTGATTGGCATGGTAATTGGATTGTCATTGGGGCTGAAAAGCTATTATCTTTGGATCATGCCCCATGAAATTTGTTGGAAAAACTTCTGTGGCCGTCATTAAGTCGGCCATCTTGGGGGCCTTCACGAATTAGTTTTTTTTTCAATGAAGGAAGAGAGAGTAAGAAGGGAGGAGGGGGAAAAAAAGAAAAAAGTACCTGTGCACCACTGGGACCCTTAGATCCTCCGAATTGCAGCAAAGACAATCTAGGCCCTATTGATTAATGATATTAGCATAGCAGGCAGCACTAAGTCGAAAAGCAGCGTGCTGGGTTATTGCCCATCGCTCTCGCCTACTCACCAGTAACGTGGGATGTGGGCTGGTGGGGGACATCAAGTGAAGGAATTGAATAATGAGAGAGAGGTGAGCCTGCAAGGAGTGCAAGGGAGAAAAATGGGAGAAAAAGGGAGGACTGCAGGATGGCTTTTCCTTTGTAAATGTTTTTGTAAAGCATCAATAATGCCCATTTTAAGAGAGCAATATGTGGCAATGTAAATGAGAACAGAGTTGTGAGAAATTCACATACTCAAAATTTTGCCTTTTAACACACTGAATTGTTGTACATTGTTAATAATCCAAAAATATAGGAAATGGATCAGAATCTGTTTCCTATATTTCTTTAAAGCAAAATTACTAAATATCCAGGAGACAGAGGACAAACGTGAACAAATACATTTTAAACAACTGTTACCAGTTTTGTCAGTACACCAGAAAACTTTTGAGTTTTCTTGAAGCCATTCATGTAAATCTGACAACACGATGTGATACAGTACAAAACAAAATGGATCAGATCACTAGGTATTGAAGCTCTACTTTTGAATCTGTTAATAGCGTATGTAGATATGTGACACATAACCAATAACATTTTTGGTTAAAATGCGATTATAGTGAAACTTTAATGAGCTCAAATGTTTTCCGGTTTTATTTAACTTATGATGTTAGTTCAAAGATCATCTGCTTACGGACTTAAAACTAAGTATCCTTCAGAATTCTAGAAGCTCTTTGTCACTAATTCTTCGCTGAATTCTACCAGGTTACTTCGTTTTTAATCTTCATTCCGTTTATGACTTTGAAACAAAAACTTAGGCTTGACTTGACATGTGTCTTGACAACGCCTCAACGCCAACTGTGTCCTGCAGTAGCATTATAGTCTGCCTGTTCTGACCTTAAACTCAAAGCTGTGCATCTTAAGCTGGTGCTGGCGTAACTTCAAGGCAACGTGAATTTGATCCATTCTTTTTGACAGTGTTCTCCCTCCTGTTCACCACCTTTCTTCTGTGTGAGGTTCACTGAGCTGGTCCAGTAGGAGGGCAGACTAAGAACGTTACAGAGGGATTATTTGTCTCATTTGGCCTGGGAAAGTCTTGGGATGCCCCAGGAGGAGCTGGAAAACCTGTATGTCTGGACTACCTTGCTGAACCTGCTTCCTGCATGGCCTCATCCCAGATGCGAGTCTGAATTTATAGTAGGTGTCGACAGCATCTCTCCACAATAATTTCACAGATTTTACAACTAATTTCATAGTAAAATATTTTAAACGTGACTTACAGTAGCTTTAAGTGTGTGCATATCATATATATAATAATCTTATGTCACGCTTGTGTTGTAGACGTTCTGCACACAAAACAGCCCTTTTGGCATGTGTGGATTCATGTTTTATGCTAAATAATAAAATGAACTGTAGCTTTACATCATGTCTGAAAGGTGTCATACGGCGGGGAAATGGTTTGTCCTGCTGATAGCATCTCTTTTTGTTTCCTTTCTTTCAGTGTGTCTGTGGGTGAAAGTTTCCATGCAGGCACTGTTGATCATGGCCTATCACGGCCTATCTGATTTGCATTCAGTGAATGCGTCATTATTCACAAAATTTGATGTCCACAAAAACACATTAGACTTCTCTGTTTTGGTGTCGAGTGGCGTTGTATGCGACCGCCCAGACATCGTTTGTGTGCGCCCAAACAGTCCAAATGTAAATTGATATATAAGAAAATGCCCCATTAACTTTTTCATTAATGGTTATAATGCATTCTGAGTGTCATCCGTGGGGAGGTGTGCTTCCTTAAGCATGCCCATACAGACATGTGCCCCCTCCCACCCACATCCACACACACGCACAAACAACACAAACACTAAACTTCAGTCAAAGACAGATAAACAAGGAATTACTTAAAGTGAATAATCCTCCCACATCCGTGCCTTATAACAGCATACTTCCTGTACGTCCATCTGTACATACTTAGTGACCTTTCAACTTTAAAGGAGCAACCAGTATTATCTAAATGTTATCTTTTCATGCAGCTTTAACTGGATCTTCACTGATTCATATTGGCAGATGTGCTAACAGCTGTTTGACTAGACACTATGGGGCTGATGTCGACTTTATACTCGATCACTTTCCGCTGATGTTGCGAAGTGACTCACTGTTCTGTTAGTTGTCAGTGGTTAGCTGTGGTATAAATCCACTGTGTGATTCAGGTTAAGATCAGTCTGATCCGCTGCAGGGTCCAGTCACTAACAGATTTCTGGAGTTGTGTATCTGTCTGGTACAGACTCGTGTGAAGAATGGTCTCGTGTATGGTGGACAAGAACAACCTGAGCAGGCATAGCAGAGGTTTCAAATAAGGAACTGGACTGATGCAGTCTGTGTGTATCTCTGAGCGGCTGAACCCGTCACAGCTTTACACACAGTAAGTGTAGAAGTGTTTTAAAAGCTTTTGAAGGAAAACAAGAGCCTGAATAAGAAATAACCTATAAGTCAGCCTCTGTTTTTGGTGGAGAGGAATTTTTTTTCCAGTGTTACTTGAGTATAGCATGTTCGGCTATGTCATACTTAACTGGACGTCACTACATTTATGATTTTTTATTCCACTAAAAGCTTCATCCTCAAACCACCCAGCATTATGTAAAGTACTGCAAATGCAATTCTACTTGATTCAGAACATCAACAGTATTTTTGTTTTTCTTTACTGTTGTAATGGTACTTTTACCTAAGTAAAGATAAGTACTTCTTTCACCATTGCTGTTTGACGTCTCTTTTGAGTTGGGGGGGGGGGTGTAGACAATGGGCCTCAGTAATTATAAACTAAGCTCTTTATGAAATAATCCTAAATGTCTAAATCTCAAAAAGTAACAATGGATGTTTTTAAGTAAAACCCCGGCCTCCCCTCTTTTCCCCTTCAACTTCAAATACCTCCAATTTGTGTTTCCCTTTATATAGTTGTCTCTCGACACACATGCTTACACATAAACATACCAACACCCCCACGAGCAGTCACTGTAAGAGTTAATGTGTCTTTTGTTCAGCCAGCACGTCGAGCACTTATCCCTGAGTGTTTGCAAGCTGCTGAAGAGAAAGAATTAAAGGTGAGTGTGTGGAAGTTTGTGTGTGCGCACACACACACACACACACACACACACGCAGGTCGCTAGGCTGTAAAACCATGGCAACATTTACAGGATGAAGCATGAGTGACAACTGTGAGAGTTTACTTTGGTGTTTGCATGTTCATGAGCATGTAGAAGCACAGAGACTGTAGATTACTTAGAACAATAATTAAGTTGGCCATGGAGCAGAGAGAAACAATTGTGCAGATAATACACAGTCAGTCAGAACCACGAATGCCTCACGTGTCAGACAAAGTCTTCATCCAGTCAGTTATGGCATCATGGGAAAAACAAACAAAAACAAAAGAAAGTTTTTTGAAAGGCCTCTGGGTATGAATAAACTCTGATTTTTGATGGCGATGCAATGAGCATGGCATTTGCATCGCGTTGTTATATATGATTTAATATCTGCAAGTTATTTCCAAAATAATATAAAATAGGGTTAAATATGAAATGAAATATAAATTATAAATAAAAATTCCATGAGCTGTTTGATGGATGCTCCTGAAACTTTATTATATTGTTTTTGGTTTGGCAGGATACTAACAAAAAGTAATAATTTTATAAAATACAAATACACAAAAGCATATTTTAAGATTCTTAAATCTACTGCACTTGTTAAACTGTGTGAGGCTGATGAAATAATGCCATCAGTGGCATGCTCATTAACATTTTTATTGTCAGGACAATCAGAAGCTTATGTGGTGATCCTTTCCTCAGGACACTAGCCTAAAATAGTTATGTGGATATTTAAATAACGCACAACAACAAATGATTCAGACACTGATCTGGGGACAGCGCAGCTCAGGGTGTGTCAACAAAGTAGTGTTCATATTTACCGTGAACAATATCTCATGTTTATAACATAACAATAATTTGAAAACAAAAATTTCCAAATATTTACTAGATTTTATTCTTAAGTTTTGAGTGTTTCAATGTATTTAGTTGTGTGTTTCTCATGTGTGTCTGAGTTCTCCTTCTTCATGCATAAAAGCACCATGCAGACCCGTAAGACTCGTGTTGTCCAGGTTTGGCCTTAACGATATATTAAGAAAGCATAATTATTCGACAACATGTGAAGCAACATTAGTCAGTAAAGTGAGTCAGTGAGTGTATGTGAGCCTCAGCGGGCGTGGCGGTCGTGACAAGAACAGCTTTTTAGATATGATCCTAGAGTAGATGTCATATTTTCTTCCCTGCTCTTGTTCACTCGCTCCCTTTTACTCTTCCTATTAAATTTACTGTTGAGGAGCGAAGGCATTAACGGGAGAAAAAAGTGCAGCAGATAATGTGGACATTTCATGCGTAAGCTGCGATATGAGCGATGTATTAATGGGGGGAAATTATTGTGCATTCAATTATGACACAATGCCTTGCAGAGATGTTTGTGTGATTTGGCCGCTGCCTTCCACAGCGGGGGGCCCCCCCTGACTGATGAGCGCCCTAATCTGCTAATCTCATTGGTGGGGGCGGGAGGTGGGTTGGAAACGATAGCGGCGGCGGTGGTGGGGTTATCTGACGAGCCAAACACCTACTGGCAGCCCACTAACGGTGGCCAATAAAATTAAAGAGCTGGTGCGTGCCCAGGCGCTGGAGGAAGACGAGAGAGGAAATCAGAGATGGATAAACAAATAGAATCATAAAAAGGCAGGGCGCTGCTGAAGTGGTAATTCAGTGGGAGTTCATTAGGGGAGAGATGGAGGAATGAGGAGTGAAGGGCTAAACTGTGGATGACATTACCTCTAATGTGGCTCCCCTGCAGAGTTTGTGATAGGGTGGCCATTCCTGGGGAAAATGGGGTTTTTAGCATGACGCTCGCAGAGACAAACTCCGACTAAACAGGATTTTTTTTTCTTAAGCATTGTGCTATTTTAGTGTGGAAAACATCTCCGGCTGGGGTGTGTGTGTGTGTGTGTGTGTGTGTGTGTGTGTGTGTGTGTGTGCGTGCGTGTGTGTGTGTGTGTGTGTGGTGGGTCTCAATGTGTTCAGGCACACAGCCAAGTTGAGACAACATGGGCAAATGAATTTTGTGGTGTGGCAAATTTGAGCAGTAAGCCTAAAGCAAGCCTTTATTTCTCCAGACCACCCATCAGTTACATTCCATCAATTATGCCGTCTGAGTTTGTTTTATTTGTCTGGACGGTGTGCAAATGTTGTCTATAATATGAAACAGCTGGACACTGAGCCTCTTTTCATGGTGACAGACTCCTATTTTCACTTTAAAAGGTTGTCACTGAGAAAACTTGAGCAACTTGATTTTTGTACTAATTAGGTACATGTACCTTATAAATACTAGAAAAAAAAATTGGAGGAACTTAATATTTATGAGTCAACTTGAAAACATGTTTGTGCTGCCAGTAGCACAAACATGTGTGCCAAATAAAAATGCATATTCATTCCAGCAGATGTAATAAAGCTTAAAAAGCTTGAATCAAACATTTTCTTTTGTTGAGACAAAACATTTGTTTTTACATAATATAATTTACTGAATACATCCAGTTGTATCCGTCTATGTAACCGCCTCCTTCTGCCTCCACACTCATATGTCGGATGGGAAAGCCGTTCTGTGGGGATGAAGTTATGGGAGAAACCTCCAGAATCTCATTCCCCGTCTCACCACCAGATGCCCTCAGACTTCCCTGTGCTCTGCCTCTCACCTGACCCACCTGCACACTAGTTCCTAATTATCTCATTAGCTCCACTAGCACCGAGCTGTGAGTCAAGTTGTGATTCTTTATTTTAGCAAAGTCTCTTTACTTCTCTGTCCTCATGTGGAACCTCATTCCTGTTGCCAAAACTTGACATGACATTTACAGGGACTCATTTTTAACTGGAAAGGATTTCAGCTCACTCGTTTCTTGCTTGGTCAGCACATCGGTGGAACAAGAATTCACATCTTTGGTCAAATAAAAATGTAGAGTGGAATTTAACTTCCTTATCTTATCAAAATTACTTAAAGTAAAATAAGTCATCATGCGTTTCATGATAATTTTATTCATAATAATAACTGTTAGTATGTTTTAACATATAAAAAGCTGCTAATAACAATACATTTACAACAGTATTTAAAGGTCATATTTAGAAATACTACCAGGACGTTGTTAGAAAATGCAGGTCCTGTTGACTAAGTGTTATTGTCAGCTGTATTAATCTGTTCACTCAGCTCGTTGTAAATACTCTATATATGTCATTTCAAATCAAATGGTCATGTTTATCCGGTAGGACGCCTCTCGTCGTTTGTATTTAGTCTTTTTAACCTGAACCTGATTGACTTGGGTTCTGTGCTGTCGCATCGCGTGCTGCCTCTACACTGTCACGTGTTCATGTTTGCACCTTAGGCCAGCCGTAAAATATTTGTTTGAATGATTATTTCTACGTGGGGAACTAAGTACATTTACTGCTGCAACATTAGTAATGTTTACACAAGTAAGACACTGAATGCAGGGGTTTACCTGTGAGTATTAATACACTGTGCGATACCTAAGCATGTTTTGTCTGGACGAGTTAGGCCTCATCAGGGTACTTTGTTGTAGTATCTCAGTTTTTGAGAGAATGGTGATTGCTGCTGTCTTCTCCTCGTAAGTCACTTTGGATTAAAGCGTCTGCCAAGTAAAGTAAAGTAAAGTACTATTGTACTGCTACTTTCACTGAAGTAAATTACTTTAATACCTCCTCCACCACTGCTGAGGGTTTGTTACACAAGCTAAACTGGACACAGAAAACAACCACCAACCGCCACAGCTGTGTATGAGAAAAGGAAAAAGCTTGTTGAACTTCTCCTACTAGTCATGTTTACGTAGTTTGATTTTAAGGGGTCACCTGCCAAAAACTGGGAACCGCTGCCCTAGAAAACCAACAGCACACAAATGAAGCAACAACGCCTTAAGAGGATCCGTGAAGAATAACCACGACACTATGTGCAATCAGTTCCAATGCAGCACCTCCCGATTTAGTGAAGCATCCTGTTTCATAGATCAGAAATAGTCAGCGAAGGGATTACACGTTATCTGTCGCCGTTGTGTGCCGTCTACCTCTGGATGCCTTTGTGAGACATCACTTCGACTGTAAACAAATTTGGGTTGCTCTTAGCATTCTGGCGGATTTGTTGTCTGCTAGAGTGTACTTAGCAGATGAAACGTGTTGTTGTGACAAGCATGATAGAACACACACGTCGCCGAGGGCGATCCTCCCCTGCCTTACCCTGTTGTGGCTGCAGAAACGAGTGATTGTGTTTCGCTTTTCAGAGTGAGTGTGTGGCGACAAATGTGGCGGCTGTTTCTTGTTTTTCCCTTTCTCCGTGTGAGCCACTTGGTATCTCATGACGCTTTAATGTTGCCTCGAGCTCCGTGTGTGTGTGTGTGTGTGTGTGTGTGTTTTCTTTCCACTATGGCATTTTTCTATTGCAGCCTGGACTCGCCAGTCTTGTCGTCCTCTCTCCTCTCCTCTCCTCTCATCCCCTACCTTCCCTCCTGTCCACTTCCTGACTGTTATCCAGCACTCTAGAGTAGATGTAATTGCTTGGTGCAGGGCGTTTGGAGCACTGTTGATGTAAATGCTGCTCCATGGCGGTGGCTGACTTAATGAACAGCGGGGCTCGCAGCCCTCTGGCAGCACTTAAACTTTAAAACATCTATTATTGAGGCGTGAGAGGGAAAAAACTGTGGCCAGCGCTGACCTCTCTCCCATCCCGCTCTTCTTACTTCTCTAGTCGTGCAGGTGGAACGTACATGCGCTGCATGTAGCATTTTCTGTAACTTCAAATTCATTTGGGATAACTTGGTTTGAAGTGCAGAAAATGAGTTTATCATATCTGCTTCCTCCCTGGTTTAAACAACGAGCTTCCTGTCGCTCTCAGGGGAAAACAACCGGCGCTGGATTACCTTACTAGGAGGCCGGGAGCAAAGCGGAGTTGTTGGCTTCCGTTTCTCCCCGGCTCCGTGTTCATTTTGGCACTTGACTTTGATTGAGTTTCATGCCGTCTCCACACAGAAAGCGTAGCTTAAACAAGAGCCGCTCTGTGCTGCAAAGTGTAGGTCACCTGTAGTTGTCAATAAACCGTCGTAAGTAAGAAAATAATGAAAACGGTTCCGCCGTAAAGCGTTCAAGCCTCGGCCTCATCTCCAAAATTGATTTATCGTTTTTTAAGTGAAGGCCAGAAGTGGCTGGCAGCATTGACGATGAGCTTCGGTGTTTATGTCCATTATTGTAAAGTCTCCACGAGGAACACATTAAAACTGTCAGTGAGTTACACGCTGCTGTCCTTCGCTTAGCTTGTGCTGGGTGTAAAATAATATAAGTGCAGATGAAGGCAGAGAATACAAATTTAAAAGGCCATTATACTCCATCACCTCCACCATGCACAGTGTCACTGCCATCACTGCAGTGTCAAGTGTCTTATTTCTGTATTAGAGGGGGAGCGATAAGTGTGTGTGTGTGTGTGAGAGAGAGAGCGAACTTATGCCTAATGTTCTACCCATTACTGTATATCTGTGAGCGTGAGTGAAAACATACTGTACTGAGGTGAGCTGTGAGTGTGAGTGGGCCGTGCTCTGCTCTGGACGCACTCATCTCTCCTGCTGTGTAATGGATCCTGCTGGATATTTGCATAAGGTATGGAGGTGATGTCATCTGGTCCTCAGACCCGCGTTTCAATGATGTTGACTGTTAGCAGAGTGGACAGACTCTCAGCGAGCTGTACCACTTCACTTCACTCTGTTCAAACTTTGGTTAAACTTTCATCCAGGACTTCGACTGGATGAAATCAGACAAACACAACGGTTTGATTTTCTTTAAATTGGAAGCATTAGTTTGATCTCTGATGATAAAAAGAGAAACGGACAGTTGAACTGTGCTTGTTTGCCTTTCTTTCATACACGTCTCTCTGGTCTTCATGTTGGTTGGTTTGCACGTTTTAAGATCCGAATGCAACGAATAGTCCTCTAGAGATAGTTATCGTTTAAACTGTCCATCTCACAGGAGACAACAAAGAGCAGTTTTAGTGACTTAAAACAATCTGGCTTTTGGCTCCTTGAGCTCTTGCTGAGCCTCGACAACCCTTTCCTTGCTAATAGCTGTTGTCCTGAAGCGAAAGTCGTGTATTTTCCAGGTTAAATTTGGGGTGGCGATGCTGGGTAGAGATTAATTTCACTGGCAATGTCACTGTGGTGCTAATGAAAGATAGCGAGTGTTATTTGTATCCTTGCATGTCGAGTGTTTTGTCAAAAGTAGGCAGGTTCTGCTTGCCTGGTAGATGTGTGTTCTCCCCCGGGAGCCGTGGCCCAGTAAGAGACAGCAGTTGCTCGACATAATTAGACCGGGAAGGTCCTTGTAAACTCATTAATATCTCGCCTGGGCTGAAATGGCTGGCTTGCTGGTGGTTCTTTGGTGGAGAACCCAGAGACTTTTGTGGAGAAAGGAAGAAATAAAGTCAAAATAGCGAGATAAATGGAGCGTTGGAAAGAAACAGGTAGAGGCGTCGGCGAGGAATGGCTGCAGGGTATGAGGGTTCAAGTGAGAGCTCAGCTTTGCCAGAGAATTTAAGTAATTATGGTTTGTCAGTATTCTTTTCTGGTGTTCCTCTGACCCGAGTCTATTCAGCAGTTATGATGAAGAAGAGAAATCCACTAAACCGAGAACAAATACCACACAAATATTTCAAAAGTATATTAAACATTTTTTTTTTTAAATTTTCAATTTCAATTTTTTCAAGGTAGTTTCTCTGGGAGCAACTTCTGTGTCCTTCCAGGAGTCTATATTCACATGTGGAGCTGCAGTCTGACCTACGGACTGTAGTAGCTGAACATAGGTTTGTGTCCTGAGGTTGTTGTTGTTGGCTGAGAGTTCAGTGTTGTTTATTATAATAAATCTGTACCCAAGGTTCAGAAAGCTGCTCTCATTACTATTTATTACTTTAAATATTAAAAGAGTGTATGTGTGCATCAATATACTGTAACTATATGTTTAATAGTTACTCACTCACTACTTCAAATGAATACTCGCTGTAACCGTTACCTACTCAACACTTTAACAGCACGAGGAGTCACGACATATCAGACTGACTTAGTATAAAGCCATTATTGGTTGATTGGTGAACACAGCAAAAAATAATCACCATTACCTGATACTTCTTGTACGACCTAGTTACATGTGAGGGGTGGGCTAGATATCACGTGTGCTACAGTGTAGAAGGACACTTCCAGTCATTTGAAATAAAACTAAATAAAAAGGTGCTGGGTGTTCATGGAGCAGAGTGCAGTGGAGAAAAGACCAGAATGCCCTGCTGTTCGTTAAGTCCCCCAGGTACACTTACACACTTTGTGACCGCTCTGCCCAGTGGACATCATCAGGCAGATTAAAATCAGTTAATGCACTTGGGGCTAGTTGACTCTCTCTACCATGTGTGCACGCACATGCACACACAGACATACACACACGCACACACTCACTCCCATCAACCATTTCTCACTCACTTTTTAAAATTAATACCCATTGCTTTTGCTAAGCAGAGGATGTCCCGGAGGGCGCCTCACAGGGTTGTGTGTGTGTGTGAGCTGAACATTAGATTCACTGAAGAGAGAGTTTCAGTGGATTACCATGGCCCCAAAGTGCTGTGCCCTTTCATTAACCTTGCCTCTTAGTTGTCTCATTTAATACAAAACAAATTTCTAATCTGCAGCCTGTTAAACAGTCCTGCAGCTCGTTCTGTGGCTGTGTGTGTGTGAGCGCGCTACTGTTACTCTTATTGCCTTAGGTTCCTCCTGCCTAGCCCCCTAATTACTCCTCGAAACAGGAGGCCAGGCTCCTCCTATGTGCTATGATCATTTTAAATTTATTTTGATTGATTTGTGTCAGCTTTAACTATGCTTTGGGCCGAGGTCGATAAATAAAGATCAATACTTTAATGTTTTCCTCTGAACCGTTATTAAAAAATAGATTGGCTATAAAGAGGGCTGAATTACGAGGAGGACTGCCTACTTCCAATGAATGTCAACTGGAATCTAATTGAACAACATTGAACCAGTGGAGATTAGTCCAGGGAATGTGAGATGCAGGAGGCCCGGAGTGTTAGAGAGAGAGGAACGAGCAGGGAGCAGGGAACTGAGAGAGAACAGAAAAGTTGGTTTGTTTGGTCCAGCTCACAATGACTTGTGATGAATGCAGAATGTAAGGACCGCGCCCGTCACAGCCACAGTCCCGGCAGTGAGCAGCGTGATTCGCTGGTGTTTTGGCTGCTTCTTAGGTATTATACTAGACCACACCGCTCCAACTGATGTTGTGCCTGACCATACTCATTTTAGGGTAAAATGATTGGATCTTACAAAGCTGTTCGCTCAGCGCGAGGTGTTCAGGCTCAATGGCCCAATGAAGCCGCTGGTTGCGCTTGCACAACACCGTCACGCAAACACTCTTTGAGTTTGTGTTCTCCAGATGTACAGAGCGGCCTCTGTCTGTCCAGCAATCAGTCCTCACAGGGATCAGAGCTTTGAGGGCAGGACGGGGAGCATGTTGAGGTGGGATTAAAATGCTCTTCTGTTATTTGTGTCCCTGTCGGTGAGACAGAACACGCCGTCCTCTGATACATCAACTGCCATTTCAATCCACATCCTGATTAACCTTTTGTACAGGGCAAAGATTATGGCCTTGATGTGGAGAGCTTACGTGCAGGTGGTACACACACAGAGTCACGAGTGTTGAAGTGTTGTGTAGGTGGAGCGACTACAGCAGTTCATACTCAGGTGACATGTAACATCCTGTAAAACATTCTGGGCAAAATATACAAATAGATTCATTTTGGCTGATTTGATTTCAGAATCTTTTTTTATTTCTAATGTATTATTTTATGATGCATTTACAACTACATTTCATGTCCTTTGTTCTGTAAGAACGTGACGCAATGCACCTATTGTACATCAGCTGACTACAGTTAAAGTGAAAGTGGTCACAGACAATAATCCACCATCAGTTTCATTACTAAGACTTGTGATATTGCTTCAGGAAGTTGCGTTTACTTGCCGATACGAGTGAGACGGGGGACAACTAACCCTAACAAAGTAATTTGAGTTTTTTTGTAACGTAAGTTTTTTTTTTTTAAGGACAGTGAGTTTTGAAAGATTTCTGCCTTGAAATGTTTGTTGACTACTGGAAATGATGCAGAGTTACGTTGGCCCATCATGGGACCACTGAGCTGAGGAGCTTTGCGGGGGGATTTTGTTGCATGATGTAGGGACCACCGAACTGCTCCCTGGTGGATTGCAGTGCCTCACAGTGATGGTACAGTAATGTTTGACTGCACACAGTGGGTTGAAGTGTACTGTGGTACACCACGTTACTTCTCCTTTCGTTGGTTAAAGTTGATCCTTCACGCCGTTAACAGAAGACTCTTCCAACACGGATGCCATACCAAGAAGAAATGATATTTCTCTTCTGTCTTAATGCTAAACCAACAGTAAAAGTAAATGGGTGTTGATCTGAGAGGCTAAAAAGATGATCTCACATATTCCTATTTCTTCTGTTTATTTTACATTTATTTCCTCACCTGATTGCAGTGCACGAACAAAAGAAACATGTCACTAAATCTAAACTTCGCTACTCGCATATGAGGAGTAAAGATGAAGACAAACTCTGAAAGATCAAGGAGACAGATACAAAATGATAGAAAAAGTTTAAGATGAGATCCTGCATTTTATCACACTGTCACTTTTATTTGAATAGCGGGTGTATTAAAGCCTAGCTAAATGCAAGGGATTAAAATCAGTACAAGCGTGATCCCTTTCACTAACTGGCTCCTAATCTGTCTTTGTCTCAGGTGGAAGGGCGCTGAATACTGTGTTGCTTCGCAGCGCTGCTGTATCTGGGGGTGGGAGACTAGATAGCTGAGTCTTGCCAGCCCTTTTGAGAGGTGAATCCCTGAGATGTACAGTATATCGGAGACCTTGAGTTGTGTCCATCGCAGGGCGCGCACACACACACACACACACACACACACAGTGGACAATGAGGTTGACTGTGGCTGTGGTGAATTGAGCTGGCGAGCGTGTCAGAGGGTACGTGTGGTTGGCTATAGTGCATTTTGTTGTACTGGCGTCCCAGTTGTCTTGTCAGAAATCAATGGGAACCTGGAGTCTCTGCAAGCACAGGGGGGTCAAGGCTTCGTCTGCCTAAATATTTAATTTTAAGAACACGTCTGGAGCTTTTAAAGAGGAGCGCACTCTTTAGTCCTGCCAGGAGTGCTTGCGGACACAAATACACACACTTCAGATTCTTCTTCACTTCAGAAACACAAAAACACACACATGAACAGTCACGTTCATGCTTCGCTCTGCCTGTCCATCCTGGCTCAGGTCAGGGCTGGGTTAAAATCAATGCTAATCAATTATTAAGAGCTCAGGTATCACAGCTATGGCATGGAAAAGGGAGCCAGTGCGTTGAGCTGATGGATTGAGTCCACTCTTTCTTTGGACAACTACTAGCACCCACCACCCGTCAGCATCTCCATCCATCCCCTCAATCTGGGAAAAAAGTATGCGATAGAGCAAATGTGGAGTGAACATCAATATATCTGATTTGGCCTTGTGTCGTTTGTACTTTTTCACCTCATAACTTAGCTTGAGTTGGGAGGCAAAGAATGAAAGGAGCAAGGCATGAGCAAAGCACTATGAGACCTTGAGTGAGGGTTTCTGATCAAAATAGTGGGATGGAGACCATGTTGGTTAAGGCCGTCAGCTTTACTGGCAATTAATAACAGCAATAACGGCGATTATTAAAAGGAATAATGGCTCTTTTGGAGCAACATTAGAACTCGTCACTGATTCTGAAGTAGAACAAAAAGCAAAAGCAGGATTTAACCATTTGAAGAGGCTGCTCAGGCGTATATTTACTTTACTTTACTTTACTTTACTTTGCTTGGCAGACGCTTTTATCCAAAGCGACTTACAAGGAGCTAGCG
>JAUMTR010000007.1:1656684-1722344 GCA_032270685.1 Microctenopoma stevenorrisi
AGACAGAGAGACAGACTCACAAAGGGACAGGCAGAGGGACAGGCACGCTAAGGGACATACAGAGGGACAGACAGGCAGAGGGACAGGCACACAGACAGAGAGACAGACTCACAAAGGGACAGGCAGAGGGACAGGCACGCTAAGGGACATACAGAGGGACAGACAGGCACACAGATAGACAGAAGTGCAGACAGACGTACAGAGGGACAGAGAGACAGAGGGACAGACTGCACGGAAAGCTGGGACGTAATGAAGGGAACTAGCAGGTCAGTTACTGTTTGTCGTCGCACTTCACTGGGAACACATCAGTCCAGTGCTGCTTGGCTGAGCAGAAAACAATGACTTTATTCACACACACACACACGCAGCTGCACATATGCATAAATGCATTAAAATTAGGCCTGAGATGCAGAAGATAAAATACACGATCGTGTTATTGTCAACTCTGCCTCCTATGAAATACACTGACACACTGCTCATTGTTGGAAAAGATGGTTTACGTCTCCGTGGTTTGGAGCGTCCACCTCGTGTCTTGTGTGTTGTGAGTCGGCGCGGCTTAGACGGACACATTGTTTAAAGAGAAGAACTCCATTATGTCTGTTCACAAACGTCTGTCCAGACTCATTTGTGCACGATCCCATTGAACGATATTCCTTCCAGGCGTCTCTACATCCAAACCTCATCAGTTCATCCACGGATGAGATTTGGGCAAAACACCGTCTGCAGCATCACAGCCCTGACCTGAGCTTCACAGTGTCAGAGGGGAGAGTTGAGAAAGGCTAAAGTCAAAGCACGCTGCTTAGAAGAGTATGTTAATCACCTGCTCAGCGCTACGGATCCGTGAGCGCGCAGACACTAACAGCTACTGACTGACCATTACTCATACTGTCTCCTCCGTCTCTGATCCACAAACCCACTGCACTTTCCCTCAGTCGCTCTCTCTGTCTTGCTCTCAGCTGCTTGAAGATGCGGTTGATCGTTATCCAGCAGTGCCATCAATTATTAGGCCTGGTTTATGAAACCGCGGTGCAACTCGCCACCAAACACCCGCCGTGTGATGCCATTCGTAGTGGACACTGATCCTGTGCATCTTTTTTTTCATTCTTGTTTCGTTGCTTTGTCTTGAATGAAGGTTGCATCAGTTTACATCAGCTACAGACACAGTGGGAGGCTGGAGCCCCCCCCAAACCACCACCTTAAGTTAGAGGAGCAGGAGACCGGGCCACTAATCACATCTCCTCACATTTACTGCCTTCACACTTCCTAACTCTAAATGCTGGAATTGATTTAGACGCTAATGGCCTTTTAACTTCACGTGAATGTGATGCAGGTCATCAGGCGTCTTCCTGTGGGGAAGACGCCTGACTGGACCTGGCACTGATATTTGTATGAAGATATGGCAGTGTTTGTGCTGAGGTGCTGAATGTAGAGACATGAGGGTTGTAATCATAAGGTAATTAGTGTTACCCCTGTGGTTTCATGTGTTCCTATGCTTGTAGTTGTAGTGGTAGTGTAAGTATTTGTACATCTAGCCTCTTTCAGACATGCACTCCTTTCCCTTTTTTCATAGAAGTCAAACCTAGCAACATTTCTGTGCCACTCGTTTACGTGTGGCACGTTTACCTGTGTTACCTTGCATTAACCTCACCTACTTGGAGGAATAGAAATAAGTGTTGGCCAGTAAATGCAATACATCCTACGACAAACACAAGGGGTTAAATTAAATTCCTCACTGGTCTGAGAAAACCACAAAGCGTGTCCGAAAACAAGACGGTGCACGCCGTTGTGTCACAAGTGGAAAACAGCAATACATTTCAGCTACAGAAATCCTGGTTCAGGACAACTGGGAGCAAGTTCTCTGGTTTCCAACAATGTAATGAATACAGTGAAAAACGTTCACGTTTCCAACCCCTGCCCAACTCTCATCGTAATTATGTCAGTATCCCTCCTAATGCGAACACTTCCAATCTGGACAGAACGTAATGTGGTGGAAGACCATTAAAAATGAGTCTCACTAATGCCTCCGCACACATATGCACACGCGTCACCTTCCAACTTGCACCCACCCTGCACTCAATAAAACTTTTGGCAGGCCTGAGCTGTTGTAATTGGCAACCGGCTTGCTGTGCCGATAGACTTCTCTCAGTCCTGCGGGTCAAGAGTAATTTACTGAGCTGCTAAACGCCACTAGTTTCTCTCTTTCTACCCAGTCCAATCTCCCTCACGCACCCCCCCCAACCCCCAAGCTTCCATATTGGAATTCCCATCCAGGCTGTATTACAAGCTGAGATGATGGCTTAATCCCTTGTTAATTAGGGACAACATCTCTAGCAGCTGAGGCTGAAGCAGGGAGCGGTGGAGGCTCCAGAGACACGAGGGCTCTGGCCGAGCCCGCGGGCCAGTCAGGAGAGCCTGGCTCGGGCTCAGAGAGCTGCTGAGGAGAGGAGAGGAGGAGGGGGGCGCTTGGATGTTGCGCTGGATGAGGATTGAAAGGGGCTGCTGCCTAATCCTCTCATTGATGGCTCTTCGAGGCTAATGGATCCTGGACTGGGCAACCGGATGCTCTTGTTGGCCCGCTCTGCTTCTGCTGGGTCAGGAGCAGAGCAGTCAGTGGCTGTTCATAAGAGAGATGTTAGACATCTAATGGCTCTTTCTTTAGATTTGTTTCAATTCTGACCATACTCCGGTTTCCACGTTTCTCAAGTTGGGTGTCGGCGCCTGTGTGTTTGTGCTTTCATATGAATATTTGTTCTGCTTGTCTTGACGGCTATGGATCATATTTCCCACGGCACATGCGAAGCAAAGCCGCGAGTCGCACTCAGACAAACAAACAAACCAACTTAATCCCGGTCATAAACGTCTCGGCCACGTGTTTCCTTTTCCGAAATTGTCTCGTGTAAAACTGTCTGAGGAAGAATTTGCAGGTAAATGGAGGCAGCGGGGGGTGGGGGGGCTCGGCTGCATGGAAAGTGAGAAGTAAAAAGCAGATGAAAAGTGCGTCTTCTCACGTTTCCTTTTCAGGTAACAAACAAAAGCTCATTTATTCGCACCTGCAATTCTGCTGGCTTTGGGAGTGCAGTGTTACTGCCCGCTGCTGCACTACCTGTGTGTTCAGCACCGCGGGGAGGGTTGGATGGAAGCGGGGGCGAGAGAAGAGGAGGCATTGATGGCAAAGGAAAGGGATCAGTGTATCAATGAGACAGAGAGAGTGAGTGAACGATATGTAAATGACAAGAATATCAGAAGTGGTATCTAAACACTACATTCTCGTACACGCCTGTGTACAAATGTATGTGATTCACAAATGAAACGTAGTTCACAGTGAGGCTAATTGAAATTTACATTACAGGACTATTTTGTATGTCTCGACATGGCGCCTTTAAAATCATTTGCTCGACTGCTCCGACTACAAACACTTCATGAAAATGACCAGGAAGTGAGTGGAAAGAAAACTCTCTGCCCTTGTGGTTCGCCCTGTTAAAGTGTCTTTATTAGGAGTCAGGGACTGATCACACCGCTAAGTGACCTGCCAAGGTCACCGCTAAGGGCAGCCGGGGTAATTAGTATGCTCTTTGGTGCAGCAGGACTGCATTTACTTCAGCGACATTAGTATGCTTCACTGTGGGACTAAGGGGTTACGCTAAGCTACGCCAGCTATTAGTATGCTCACTTCTCGGTGGATGACGCTTGGTGTGTGATGTGTGAGGCGGTGTTCATTAGTCTGCTCTTTCCAGGGACAGTGGACAGTGAACACAGCATTATTTTGGTGGGGTTGAATGGGGTTACATTCTGGTCAGCAGTTTGCAGCTGCTGCAGTTACATACTGTAGGTGTTGATGGTCACTCTTACCTCCAACCTGGCATTTCTTTTTTTAAACTGTGCGCGTAAATAGACAATTTTATGCATTGTGAAAAATTGTCAGTATTTTTTGTCATGGGCATGAGAAGGGCTTTGTAAAATACACTATAAAAATATGTGTTTTTTAAAGATAGTTACCATGAAGAAATATCAATACCTGCCATCATTTTTGTTTTACAAGCATATACCATTAAAATGCAGTAAGAATCTATTTTGGTTCAGAATAAACGTTTGTTAAAATGATCTGTTCCATATTATAGTGACATGGGAGAAGTGGGCGTGTCTTGGGGGCTTCTGGGTATTTTAGAGATGTTGTTTTTAATAAGATGCACAACTGTAATTCTACAAACGATAGACTGTAAATCACAATGTAAAAAGATACTTTTAATGGAAAGTAGAACAACATTTGGTTTTATACCGTAATTTAACGGTAACGGAATGTTTACTGTTTTTTACAGTGTACATTTATCATTTACACCCACTGCTGCAGTGGGTGTAAATGATAAGGTGCTGAGCCCTCACTATCCTCACGATGCCCTTCCTCTGCAGGACAAAACTGGCCCAGTCTCCACTAGCCGTTAATATGCACCTCGTCGGCAGGCTGCGCTACGCTAACCATTGTTCTGCCACAGTCAAATTAGCCCCGCTGATGAGGCCTGAGCTCTGTGACCTGCACAGGCCCAGTGGCTTCCCAGCTCCAGCAATGACAAAGACGATCTGAAAGCCTTGGCTGTTCGAGGACAGCGGGGTCCCTCACATACTGATTTTTGATTATGTCGGCTCTCCTTTTATTTATATATTTACCTGCTGGAGGTAATTGGGATGAGGTGTTGACTACATTATGTGAAGTAGAAGCCCGCAGCAGGTGACAAGATATGAACCTTAGTGCTCATGTCTACAGCCCTCACAAAGAACCTGTGCCACATGTGGGTATATTTCTTACTTTGGTTAGAACTGGCATCCCTCCCAGATCTCTCCAGACCAAATCTCCATCCACCCCCTCCCCCCCCTCACTCTGGTCACCTCACATCCACATTTGTCTGATTTAGTGTGGTCCGATGTGAGATGCCTGCTGTTGTTAATGCACAGTGGGCTTCACCACATAATAGCGGTTCACACTGAGTGTACTCCTACTCTGCTGTGGCGGGGTGGGGACCATGAAATGAAAAAAAAAATAGTTGTAATATTATACATGCTGCATATCAGTGATTTTATCCCCGATGCATGCTGATGCGTGGATGTCGCCCCTCCAGTAATGCCTTGCCTTGTGTGATTCAACTGAAATATAGTGTGTGCTGAGCAGATTTGTAAAACAAGACTTTATCACTGGGGAGTTCTCAAAGCCCAGCTGACCTGCAGATTTGATATGGATCAGTGAGGGTTCGCTGGGGGAGCGGAGTGTGAGGGAAAGCAGTAAAGCAATCACAATCAGATGGCACAATTACACTCCGGATGACTGCAGATCGGGTGGCAGCTGAGCGGTCTATGGAGGGGTGGGGTGGGAGAGAGAGAGAGAGAGAGAGAGAGAGAGAGAGCGGGTTGAAGCAGGAAGTTCGTGTCCTCTAATTTTCAAACATGTTAAATGTGAAACCTTGACAGTTTGAATGTGTTTTTTCCCTTCAGCAGGCAGATATCACATTGTTAAGGTAAAATTGTCGCCATTCATACTTATTGGTACTTAACTGAAAATCAGCTTGTTAGAGTCGTTAGGTTTCTGAACTCTGTCTCTGTAATTTGACAAGTGCCAAAAGCTGAGACTGAAAAACAGACTGAATTTCAGTGTGTCAAGGTATCACCCGAAGACGTATTACCTACTCTCACTCTCCTTTGTTTGCTTGGCAAAGTTCTGGACACTAAGTTTTTGAGTCACTGAAGGAAAATTCAAAAAAATATGTCATGTATTCTAATAAGACGATTCCCATTACTTTATTATTACAGCAGGATTCACAGACTTTTTTAGCGGACTACTGTGATAATGATGGTGGTGCCATGACGCCCTGCACAAAACCTGCAGCACTGATGAGAAGCTAATGAACACGGATTTGTAGCTCAGCCAACTCTATATGTGCTTATTGAATTATTATACTTGCTCTTAATGGCTGTGTTTGGCCAGGGGTTAGAGAAAGGCTGTGGTCTGGCTCTGAGAAATAAAAGGGTGACCACCTCCTGCCTGAGTTAGCCCCAATAAATGTGGCTTCTCTTTCATTACCTATTATTAAAAATGTTTCATAGCAAAATTCACCCATTGATTATCGGCCCCACAAAAACATGATCCCAATTTTATTGTAGCCACACAGCGCTGGACGAACTGGTTCACTGTATAGCTTGTTTGTACCAGTGACCAAATATGAGGTGAGATCTCTGGAAAAATCTTTTGTTTTTCAACACGTACTGGAACAATATGTCTTTTCTGTATGAATGCCAAACCTGAAGCATATACAGTGTTCTTCTATCTGCTGTCGCACGTCCTCATTTCTCAGTAGTGCCAGTGACACGCTGATAACTCCTAAACCACTGGGCTCGGGTGAAACGTTTTCGGTTCCCACCACGTTTCCAGCAGTCAATGCAAATGCACGTAGTGTTCAACTTCAACATTTCTCAGCATCGGACGTTCCTGAAGTTTTATGGACGAAGTCTTCAGCGACGTCGGCGTCGGAGCCATAATCATGAGGGACGTCATGTCACCATTAGGAGAACGCCGAAGCTCAAACAAGGCAAGGTGGTGACTGTACATCAACTCCCTCACTATTAAATTCAACTTCCAGGAAGTTAAATATTTAATCCAGCATCCAGTGTTGATCCAGGGACAGGAGAGGTGAGTTATCTGCCCCCTGTAGTAGTACTGAGTTTAGTGGTTAATACTAAATGATTAAAACCACATTTGAGTGGAGGTAAATGCAACTTCAATCTGTGAAAGTTATGTTTTTGCGAGTTCAGAGTTAGTTTTGGGATGATTTCCTTCAATAAAAACAGCCTAGTGTTCATCTCAGGCTCCTTCCTCAATGTGTAAAATCTGAAAAGTAAGTTTAATGTAAACATCAAGTTATTTGTATTCTGTAACATGTTTCCCTCAAAAACAAGCAGTGGAGTCGGCCAGTAGCGGATATAAAGCGATTTAAGATCTCAGGCCAGCTCCTCTCTCTCTGGCACTGCTACACGAAACACACACACACACTCTCTCTCTCTCTCTCGCTCAGCAATGCTCAGCTATTTCCACTAGAGGCTCCCTGCTGAGTGTAACACACACACTCTTCCTGTGTCCACACACACACACACACACTCTCTTCATACACTCCCTCAAGCTGTCCCCTTCAAACACACTCCTATAAAGCAGGGACCAGGGTGGATTGCTATTTGGCATTAGCAGCTGATGTCTTAACACTTGTAAATGAACCCCCCGCCCCTCCTAATCTGTCACTTTAATGCACTATAGATTTTATTTCAGCCTCTGTACTATCACATTCTCAATAATAATCATCAAGCCGATGCTGTTGTCCCCTCCTGCAGAAATTAAATCTCACCGCTGAGTGCACAACTAATAAAAGATGTTGCCGGAGGAAATAAAAAAATAAATATGATGAATCATAAGCAGCGGGGATTTGTATTCAGATGTGAAAGACAATTACACAAAGAGTTTGAATTTATCAGCTGCTTCGCCTCTCAAAGGCTCAATAACGGTGCCGCCACCGGCGGGCACTGCGAGATGCATGCTCTCTCACACAGACACTCAAAATACTCTCAATAACAGTGTACAAACACACTCCTGCATGTCGTGTACACACGCACACGAACACATGTCTTCATGTTACCTGCACCTATTTATTTAGTATTGCATAGTATTAGATTTGATTTATATTAGAAGATATGAGCTTTTAAATTAGATTAAATACACGATTGTACCACAAACTCCTACCGTGTCTTATTTAGACCATCCAGCTTTTTACTTTCTATTTAGTTTTATCTTAAATATTTGTATTATAACAATTAGGAAACACTGAGATTGGAACTGTTGATATTTCAGTCACTATGAATTTGTTCTGTAGATGATGAAACTTTGTTGAAAAACGTTATTCTGAAGTTGTTTGTTCTTTTTAAAATGCTCTTTTATGTTAGAGACATATAGTTCTAAAAATGAACCCTATTAGTTGGAAAATGTTCTTCTTTGTTATACCTACTTTTCCCTTCTTTTTTTGCCTCTGTACTAACGTTTTTGAGCTGTGTTGCTGTCATCAATTTTCCCAATTGAATGTTCAATCAATGCACATTCAATACTCTTTTTATGTTTTTCTCACAGCATGCAAACCTTTTCAGAATTGGGGTTGTATTTCTAGGAAAAAACATTCAGAAAAAGGTATATCCTTTATTTTTAGCTAAGTGCTGTGCGCTCCTTAACGTAATCATAAGTTATGGATCAGGGGGTATCATTGAGTAGATCATCCACTAATTGCAAAGCAAGCAGTTTGGTCCCCGACTCCCCCCGCTCACATGTCAAAGTGTCTTTGAGCAAGTTACCCCAGTGCCTAAAATGGCAACAACGCCATCGTGAGTGTGCTTAATTTCCCCACAGGACCAATAAAGTAGTGAAAACTGCATAAATTGAATAAGGCTGTAGCCAAGACGAGTTCGATGTTGTGCTGCATGATTGAAAAAATATTTTTATTTATTTCAACAGTGTGTTCATTATTAGCAGAATTTACTCAAGTTAACATATCCTCATTATGTTTGCAGAAATGTAATCTTTGCAGATTGGTTGCACTGAGGCAACACTGCTCCATTCTAGTTAGTATTCCGTATTCTAGTTAGTATTTTTTTAAAAAGCAGACAACTTTTGCACCTTTTGTTTGCACATTCTCTGTCTCCGTTTTGCTCTTTAACTCACCGACACTCTAAACTACATTTAACTATGGCACTTTATCTAATATTCACCTGAACCTGCACCTGTTCTGGTTCGCTCTCGCCTTTCTCATTGTGCATTGTGTTTTTATCCTTCCAGCAGGCAGAATACACAGCTCTAAAAGCCCAGCTCAGAGACACACACACACAGTCAGCAAGGAGCTAGTGGAGCTAACAGAGCCTCTGCTGACATCAGAAGCTCGTTTACTTTTTCCACTATCACTCTATATGTTTAATAGATGTTCAGTAAAGACATAAAAGATCATGATTGTGCTAAAATTAGCTTAGCAATTTTCTCTTCTGCAAACTTTTCCTTCGGACTGTATAGTTTACAGGCTGATATAGTTAAATAAAATTCAGGGAGGATACATTTTGTTGTAATAAATAAAAAGAAAGAAACATTGTGTTAGTCCTCATTTGTCTTATTATAAAATGTGACCTTTGGCACAAAATGATCACTTTCAGTGTAAAAGCACTCGCACTGCTCGTCTTAGTGCTTGTAGTGCAGATAAATCGATGTCTGCCTCGATGATGGAGGCTGACATCTTACCTGACCATAGTCATTCAGCATTTCTGGACTTGCTGTACTGCAATATAACACTTTAGCCATCAGTAAGCAATGCGTCTAAAGTCTGTGTAATGACGGCTGAATAGTTACTTTAGCATGAGAAGTTCTTTCGGGGTCATTTTTGAATATGTAAGACTTTATGTATTTCTTTAAGTACTTTTTAAGAACACAGAAAAGTACTTTATAATGTAGGAACAACTAGCAGCACTGCTTCACACCATGAATCTGCTGGACAAACGTCTCCCTGGATAGCTCACACCTAACCCCTTGTCATCCTTCTCCTTTCCTCGCTAGTTCCTCCCCTCTCCTCCTGGCCTCTGTCACCCCTCTTTCCTCTCCTTTGGCTGGCTGGTTGACAGTTAGAGCCAGTCAGGGTCACCTCCCCCACTTCTCAGGGGGTTTTAGAGTTGGAAAGCCCCACGCCCCAGCAGCTCCCTGACTTGCCCCCAGTGAGAAGGCGAATGAAATGTGGGGAAGCGCGGGCCTGCTCTGCTGGGAGAGCAGGCTGGAGGGTCTGGTGGTTTGGCCCCGTGCAGGCGCTCCTCCAGCAGTGAGGCCAGGCCAGACATCGCCTGCCAGGCGCTGACTTGACCTTTTCAAACTGATGTGGCACAGGCTGGCAGAGCGGTCACTGCTGCCACTGATTTTGGGCGGAAAAACGATCCCTGGCCCCTTTTTCACTTGATCACTGAGCACTTCTCCCTTTGTTGTTATGACATACTTTCTTCCTGAGTCCCACACTGCTGTGAAACACTCATTGTGTGCTTATTTCACTCTGAAAACTTAATTTAATCATGCATTTTATTAAATATATCATGCGCCGGATGTCTCCTTATATCCACGTAAGCCAGGAAATCTATTTTAACTTTGTTGCTGTTCTAGTGCATTACGTTATGTTAAGGTAGTGTCTTTTAATTACAGAAAGCTAGAAAGTTGTCAGTGCTGACTCCAGCCCACATGGCTGATAACAGTAGGGCTGACAGCTGATGAGATGGGGGGTGCTCCAATAATAGCCAATTTCAGCCAAGGAAAGTGCAAGCAATTTATACTGAGGTAAAAGTACAGGGCTCCAAACTTAAATATACAGTACACGACCTTCCAAATATCCTTTCAAAGGTAGTTTACATTTCAGGCTTAGGTTCTTCTCTAAAGATCCAAAGACTGTGTTAAATACAGGATTATCATTTACACAGCATGTCTAATCGTGGGAAAAGTGGGAACCGCTTTCAGACCAACTTGTCTGTTGTGATAATATTTTTGCCTTGTTTTCCTACTGAACTGATTCATGTTTAAAAAAAAACAGAGGCAACGTTTCTGTAAGTTTTATATGAGAGACCAAGGAATCTCTATTATTTAACTCTGGAAAGTGTGTGTGGGCACGGTGTGTTAGAAATGCTGTTGGAGGGGCATCTGGAATTTATTTCTGCTCTGTGTATTTTTTCTGGGAAAGCAAACACATGTACATATGTATGTATAAAATCAGGTGGTAGAGTGGAGCCGTGAGTTACTCAGTTCAAAATGTTTTTAATCATATTTCTTTTGTTACAGTGAATAATGAAAGATGTTTCCCACAACAATAGTTTCAAATGTATTTTTTTTCTCATTTTACGAGTGAAATTAATGAGCACAGGGCTCATCAATGCAGAATTGTCATTGAGCTGCAGAAGTGAATGAATGCAGTCGGTCCTGTGGCTCTGAGCATAAACATCCTCTAAGCATCTCAGAGATTGAAACAGGGGGCGACCCGGTACAGGCTCATTGCTTATTACCCCAAGAAGAGATTGTGGCTTCGTGCTAGAGCTGGTGATGGCTCCTCTTTGCTTTCTTTTTCTTTTTTTTCCTCACAATGGTCTGTTAGATACTGCATCAAAGGTCTGGGGATCTGGTTGGAATGGCTGCATCCAGGGAACGCATTAGCGAGTGCCGCTGTTCTTGATCTTTCTCTCTTTCATCACTTTGAAGTTCTCTCCTTTCACTCCGTTGACCCCCTCTGCCTTTCACTCCTTCCATTCTCTGACCCATTTGGGGTCAGAGAAGGGAGGTGCACACCACACATTAACATGTCTCAGTATTCTGTTTTTGGTTTTTTAGCCACTGCCAACCCAGTGTTTTTCTCCAGTATTAGGTTTGGGAGCGTTCAAGTTAAATGCAAATCACGAGAAGCACTTCCAGTGGATTTCTGAGGGTTTGCAAATAGCCACTAACAGAATCTTAAGTAATTATGGAGAAACCCAGGATGAAACAGCATCACAATTACACGAAGTCCCTGCTCATATTTGAAACCCAAGTTTGAGTCTGAGCAGCTCTGATGAGTTAAATTTTGAATTTGAAGACCTCAAATTATTCTAAGCCATGTACAAGAATTTAATTTCTTTTGATTACATTTGATGTATCTCAAGAACACATTTGAAGAGATTTTCAAAAAGCACTTATTAATTCAGCAGTCATTCAAACGATATCCTATACAGGTAATGCAGGTTAATTGAAGCTTCGCTACCTTGAAACTGTCTCTCAAATCTTGCCTGACTCTTTTTTTTCCTCTGCAACCTTTTGACATAAATCATCCACAGCTTTGTTAGACTTAAATCAAACTGACACTTTTCAGACTTATTAAAAGTGCACAAAGTAAAGAAGAAGAAAGCGACGAAGACAGAAAAAAAGGAACAACAAAGCCAAAATATGGTGCATAATTATGTGTACCCTCTCCTTCGCTCTTACTTCCCACCACCTTTTCCTTGTCCATCTCCAGTTGTCTGAGAGGCTAAATTGGCCTGTTGCAGGCAGGAGAGTGTCTGTGTTTGGTGTCACATAATGTGAGTTGAGGAGTCAGAGAAGAGTGTGATTAAAGCCGAGCCACTGATAATTATGTCAGACTCCACAGTTGTCCTAAACCTCCTCGCCTAGTTGAAAGAGATTTCTCTCTGATGAGCAAAACAGGAGGAGAGCGAGTGAGCGCGCAAGAGGAAAAAGTAAAGAGGTGCTGGGACTTTTTGAAGTGGGTCTTCCCATTACTGTTATGGCCTCTCCTGCCCCTGCCAATTTAGAGAGCATCGCTGCTGATTTCCCACTGTGCTGGAGATATCTTATAGGGCGAGGCGGGGTTGAGATGCTCAGCCAAGTTGCTGCAAAGAGTTAAGTAAGAGTTGGTGCTGAAAGGGTTATTAATAACAGCAGGTGTTGGTCCATTCTGGATCTCGTCCATTCAACCCCGACCTCGTGACCTTTCTTTCTCATGTCAACCCCTGGTAAATGGGTAATACACACAAAATGATAGGTTTCAAATATTAAAATAGTTTCAGTGTAAAGGTCTCCACAGACTGTTTTAGGAAAACATACATGATGGAAAGTCATTTAATATGTTCTGTCTTTTTAGAATAATGAGAACAATACGAACCACGATGAAGGTTAGTGATGAATTCAGAGCCTGTGCTCTTAAGCTTGAAATTACTGGGAGAAGCTTAACATGATGTTTTTGTATTGATTATAGTAACAAAGTGACTCCAACAGTGGTACGTTCATCATGTTAAATGAAAAACCGTTTTTTTAGCTCTTTACATAAATAAATAGATTAAAAACCTTATTCACAACAGACTATTTAAACGAAGCTGACACAGATTTGTAGGTTCAAACAACTAAACAGTCCACTGTCCACTAGCCACAGACAAATAAGGGTTTGGACCTCATGGACATTTAGATATTTGCATCAGTTCATCCTCTCATAAAGACGTCTTGTGTAACTGAAATGTTAACACCGAATGAGTGTGAGTGTGTTCGTTCTAGTCGTGAGCAGTTACAAAAAACACAACAGCTGCAATGTTGGACAGATTTTTTTAATTGCAATATATGCAGGAAAAATAAACCCTATTAACATTTATTAAGAAATGTCTACAGGCAGATAGGTAGCAGTGCTCCCATAATTAAATCCAAATAAACTAAACACAGAATATGCAGCGAGCCAACAAATAAAGAAACCACATACGTAAAAGTAAAAGTATGGAAATGAAAACAAACTTTTCCCCTTTTTCCCCTTTTTCCCCTTTAACTCTTGCACTTCATGCTCTGGACGATGGCGTCCCGATCATTACGATCCGTGTGAAGTGTATGATCGCAGGACTTGGCAGGGGATGAAATCCCATGCAGAGGTTAAGCATGTGTGCAAAGCTAAATGACAGAGCATATATTAATATGAAATCCATCCAATTATCCCTAATGCAGCGCTGCGGTGCGATACTGTACCCAGTCATTTCAGGTCTATGAGCAGTAGTTCTGTCGATGAGACCATTTCTTTCCCTTTGTGCTCCTGCCTCTACCTGTCTGTTGGTGCATTTTTACACCCCTACGTTTTTCCCAGTGTTGCAATGTGCTGTTCAAATTAATCACGAGACAGAAATGTAAACTGGCTTCACGTATTCAGACCACATCGTGCTGTGGATCTAATTTGAAATAAAAGGCAAATAATTTTTCACAAACTGTGGGCAGGAGCATCCTTTTTGCCTCAAGTCTCCTTGAGATGAGTCTAGAATTTGACTTTGAGTTCACCTGTGGCAGATGAACTGATTGCAGGCACAAACGTGTGTATATGATGTTCCTCTGTTGCTGCTGCATGGCAGATCAAAAGCCACGGTATGCAGTCCAGAGACCTCTACGTAGACCTCTGTGCTACACACTGTGGTATGATGGAAGTACAGGGCAGCAGTATAGTAAAGCTCTGTGACTGGTATCAAGAACTGTGACATGTAAAAGGTTGGGATCCAGGACTCTGGAGTCAAACTGAGTAACCAGGTTAGAGGGGGTGATCAGGAACACAAAGGATAAAACACGGGCGTGAACATCTGTCGACCCGTTCCACCACCCGGTCCTCCAACGTAGAGGATGTGCTCATTTAGCATCCCGCGCTTTTTCAAATACGAACATGTGGTAGTCTGGTAGTTCAATGGGTTAAGCGTCAGACTGGGATACAGAAGGTGGCAGGTTCGAATCCCCGTCTGACTCCTAGTCCATCCCTTTCCCTTACTTTCCCTGCTGAGTAAAGTAAAGTACATTTGTATTGTTATGATGAACTGGACGAAGCCGTCTATATAGTCAGAAGCCACTATGTGATGTGAACCACTAAACTAAATCAAAGTCATCTAATAGGCTCATCGGTTAAGTGTCTAAAGGGAGTAAAAGACAGCTTTTCACCTTGATTATATGTTTCACAGAACTGAAACGAATGCCCATTAATGCTGCTCTTTATTTAAGGTAAGGCTCTAAAGTCCCACTAAAACGCCGTAAGGATGAAATCCACTGGATCAAAATTAGAGAAATGCCATAAACTGAAAAAATAAGCCAGTCTTTAAAGAATGGTTGTTCACGTCCACCCCACCGTTCCTCGTGTTTTATTGCCCGTGCAGAGTGTGTCAAGATATGTTGTTAATCTGTTAAGAGTGCCACTTAATGAAGCCGTACCTGAATTTATTTGCCGGCTCTTCTGCAAGCGCAGAGAGAGGAGGAACCAATTAATAGAACGTAAAAGGACCTGGTGATTTATAATTAACAAGCATGTGGGTTATAGTAAACATAACACTCGGCGTAATAGCCGTAGCCCAGGAGAGAGATGGGAGAGAAAGGACTGAGAAGGAGGAGGAGGAGGAGGAGGAGGAAAAAAAACGAGTGTTGATTTGTCCCTTGGCGAATGGGCAGAGTCCTTGTGGCTGACGGGAGCTGTCTAAAGCGACTAAATGAATAATCATCTACGAGTTAGACTGGAGACAAACGCTTAACGAGAATGATGTGAACCTCGCTGACTTGAGGGGGCTGAGAGAGAGGGAGAGAGAGAGAGGGAGAGAGAGAGAGAGAGAGAGAGAGAGACTGACGGGGAGAAAGAGGCAGCGAGCAAACACACTGGGCTCTGAAATGAATGGCGCGCGATTCATAATAACGATGAAGTTGCTTTACTCAACAGGCCGTAGCCAGCCCCCCCCCCACGTAAAGGTTGAGTAGTTGTTTGTCAGGATTTCTAAAGGGGGCAATGAATCCCCCACTCATGCTGGTGCATGACAGCAACAAAAGAGAAGCTGCACATAGCAAATGTACAGCTCACTACACTGACAGCTGATGACGGATCTTCTAGTAATTATTTAGAAAACATCTTTACCCCCCAAAATTTGAGTCCCAAACTCAGACCTGCCTCCCCGCCCTGCTAACTTGTCATCTCCTTGAGATTTGTTCACCAATCCATCGAACAGTGAGTCCAGCGCGCGGGTCCTCAGCAGGACCCAGCAAGTAACAGCAAGTCAGGTTCCGTGCATCGTGAGGATTCAGGTAGAACTTACAAATCCTGACTGAGACACGTGTGTCTGTAAACAAAAGGTAAAGATGAGCATTAGGGTTACAAGAGCTGGTCGTGTATGCAGCCTTATGATAGTAGAGACAGGCACGGATACCGTCATCAGGAGACCTTTTCCACGTGTGAAGACCTCGACTTAATATGCATGTGTGCAGTTCTTTTTATATTTAACAGTGGTGCTTTATTGACGTGTGCACTACTGCTGCTTTGTCCCTGTGCAGACGTAGCTGCTGACTGCAGTCAGTAAGAAATCTGAATACGGTAAAAGAAGGAACGGCTGAATGCTGTCTCTGTGCACTAACACTTTCAGTTTGCTTCCATGTATTTTAAACGGCTTCACTAGTGAGAGCTAATATACAATAAAGCAGAAATTCGTCCTGCAGGGTTCCCACAGTAATATCCAACCTCGCTGAGTGCTGATTGGCCATCTGGCATTGTTTTATGTCACTTCCTATTAAGCTCATTGATCCTCCCTCGCTGTCTGCGGCATGTGGTTGATCACTGTGGATCAGTGTGTGTGCCTGTAATATGAATATGGTACAATTGTCTGATTACAGTACACGGCAGTCTGTGTGTGTGTGTGTGTGTGTGTGTGTGTGCGCGCGCGCGCGTGCACGTGCACGGATGCGGCCCCTCCAGCTATGCCGTGATTGGCCTGTTTATGTGGAGTTTGTGAAAACAGGAAGAGCTGAATAGTCTTATAATAGGAATGTACAGTATGATGCCATCGGGCACCACACGCCCGTGGAGCTAAGGCCAGACAGACATGATGGAGAAGGTAGTGCTGGTCGTTGTAGGGGCCGACCGAACAGTTTGAACACAAAACTCTGACTTGTGATTCCACATGTAGAGATTTTCTCAGACATGGTGAGATTGTTTTAAAAATGATGACATTAAAGTTGTTCATGGTCAAAGAACAATGAACATGAACTGCGAGAGCTGCGAGAGCCTTTTGAACATTTGGTTTCTGAGTAGGTGCGTCACTTTCAGCTGGATTTAAATGCACAGGAAAGACTTTAAACGGACTAAACCATTTTCCATATCTTATTTGTAAAGTCATTTCACATCACTTTGCATGAAGAGATATAAACGACATGCAGTAACACAAGGAAGTGACTTTAATTAGAAGCTCAATTTGGGTATTTTGAGTAGGTTGAAGGTTTTAACTTATATCTTTTGGACAGCCTTATTTTTCACAATAACAGTAGAATATGTTATTACTGTTGTGGCCAATGTCGTTTTCAGTTTTTAACAATGAAAGCCATTTTATTTTCACCTCTTGACCTTGACGCCAGGAAATAAGGTAAAGTGGAAGCTTCTCCATATTTAGACTCTAGTTTCTAATAATATAAAAGATCTATAACGTCCTGGTTCTTTTTTGCTGTATCCCTGAAGAAGTGAGAGACCAGTTCTCATCAGAGACCTCGGTGACCACATGATGAATACTTCTTTCTGTCTCTCTTGTACTCAGCACTCAGGAGACAGGATCATAAAATGAAGATTTCCTTAATTTATCTTTTCACACTAGCACACACAGGGGGACAGCCGCCCACCCATGCTGAAAGGCAGTGTGTCCAGTCTGGACAGCAGTGTGTGTGTGTGTGTGTGTGCTGCACACTCAGAGCAAAAGAATGTGATCCCTCTTTGCCTCCTGCCCTCATTTCCTCCTCAGTTTCTTATTTATTTACATTAGCACCATGCAGAAAGGCATCGGAGGAAGTCTTAAAGTAGAGCCACAATGGCCGACTTAAGCCGCCACCCAAAGCCAGTTTTTTTCCTTCCTTTGCCTAAGAGGATTTGTGTCTGTGTCTGGCCCATGCATCAGACCTCTCTCTCTCTCACGGGGACAAAGTCACCCCTCGCACTCGTACTGAGTAACTGTAGCTTCTTGGCACTAGCTGCCATGCTAATGACATTTATCCTTATGGAAATGGAGAAGAAGGAGGAGGCTTTAGATGCAGATTTGGACACTCGTATTCACCTGAGACGGGCAAACATAAACCGGCTGGCTACTTTTATGGTATGCATGCTCAGTGATTCTCTCTCTCTCTCTGGGAGACACACACACACGCTCCCTTGCAGCGTCTTATCCCTTAACTGGCCACCAGTCAAAATAAGCCTTATTCTCTGGGGTTTATATTTTCTCCTGGCCGGGCTTGGCTAGGCACACTCTGTTAAGATGGCAGCCAAACAATCTCTACTCACCTCTCATTTCCACTTTTTCCTTCCTCCAATGCTAAAGCCTGGATGGAAATATCCCCTTTTTCACTGGCATGCAAGGAGGCCAGAGACAAAGTTTCACATCATCTAGGTCAAAGAGAGACGTGAGAATGTTAAACAGTGTCTTCATAAAGATAATCTAACGTGCTGTAGGGAGACAGTTCTGGATAAGGATAAGGATAGAATAAAGTTCAGGTGATCTGAGGCTGAGGTCTGCAGGCGGGAGAGGCTGTCCGGAAGGGTAACTGTGGGCTTCAGAGGGTTAAAAGCACCTGAGAGCGCCACTGGGCATTTTGGAAGGGTGTAGTCGATTAGATGTCTAAATCCAGCTCACAACACGTGAACATACTATGTTTAAAAAGTGACGCACCTGCTCAGAAACTGGAAACCAGATGTTCAGAAGGCTCTCGCAGCTCTAACGGTTCATATACACTCGTCACAGGTCACACACGTCCTGCAGAGCTGTGACTGTCTGGAAGTTTGGCTGACGTTTGGGAGATTTAGCAGGAGGACGCTGGCATTTCAATATAACACAGAGATGGTTTATGGTCCATCCTGAGCTCAGCCCGGTCACTTAGGACCTCTGGTTATTAATTTCCCATCTCAGAATGTGTGTGTGTGTGTGTGTGTGTGTGTGTGTGTGTGAGAGAGAGAGACTTGCCAGCTCCTCTCCCCAGCCCCGTTTGGGTTCTCTTGTTCTCCCTCTCCTCCTCTGTCTGTCTGAGATGAAGACATACGAGGACAGTCCCTCGAGGGCGCAGTGTGGTTGTGGCAGTGTAATAAAGAATCTGGAGGTCAAAAGTACACTGAGATACTTCAACCGTCTCCCTAGCACTGAACACACAGAACCCACCGGTCGACAAGTCAAATGCACAACGCAGGAGTTGGTTACGTGAACCATGCGGCCACAGCTGGCACGAAGCAGCAGCAGCATCTAAGAGGTGTGTGTGTGCGTGTTGTACCTTCTCTTCCAGCACAAACCACCAGAGACCTTGTTTGTTGTCTGTACCCCACAAGGGAAACACTGTCAACTTCACAACCACACAGAACTTCACCACACACACACACACAACGTGGAGATAGTTCAATCCACACACCATCACATGGTGAAACAGAGACCTTGTTTATAACAGAGTCCTCGTGTGTGTGTGTGCGTGTGTGTGCGTGTGTGTGCGTGTGTGCGCTCGTGTCTCTGGATGTGGCATCTCAGCATGATGGGGCCTGGAGGGCTTTCAAATCCTAGCAGATACACTATGACTATGACATGGAACTAAAAGACACTGATAGGACACGGACACACACACACACACACACACACACACACGCGCAGTCATATTCCTTTGTCCCTTTTCTCTCGGTTATTTCTACCATTCTAAAGTTTGTGTGTCATTTGTTGCACTTGTTCGCCAGAGATGAAATGAAGAGATTGTGTGTTGATGTTCCTCTGTTGTGGTCAGATAGATTTTATGAGATGACATTAACACCTTTATACCTAAATGAATCTAGTTTAGTCGTGTGAGTAAACTACTGGACTGTGTGTCAGTGTTTCGTCCTTGGTTGTATCTATGAAGACTGCGCGTGTTGTTAAGAAGGATACATCCCCATGATACGTTGTGTAAAGGGAAGCTACGAAATAAGGAAATCGTTCAGAGGCAGTGTGCGAACATGGGCCGAGCCACTGCATCAATATCCCACTCGTTGAGCTGTTGTAGTGAAAAAAAGAAGAAAACAACAACAATTTCTGGTAGAAACTTAGTTAGTTGTGAAGAAAACTCCATGAACACAGTCTGTGAAGGTTTCACAGTTCACCAGAAGAGCGATAAGGAATGAGGTAGAAAATCCAGAAATGTGACAGGAACAGTTGTTTCTGTGCGTTACGTGCAGCTTTATCCCCGTTTTCCAATATTCAAATTATTTCTTTGGTTTTAATGCATTTCCAGTTAATAATTTATTTAACTGACCACAAAGATCTGATGGTATATTGTTAAATGATGTTGTTTGCATACGAGGAGTCTGCATTTAACAGAAGTTACTTACTTACAAACTTAAAATATAGTTTATAGAGATTCATTAAATATATAGAGAAGTTCTGATTCCTGTATAATAAAGTATAAATATCCTATTTTTATTCTGGTCCACTTTGTCTGTAGAGTTGTTTGAGATGGTTTCGGTTCAAGTGAACCCGCTACTGGAACTGAAGACCAAACGTCTTCTTTTTTATGCAAACCGTATCATTTTATCTCCGTTTGTTATTCATTTCTCACACAGTTGATAAAGCTGGGTCCCAGAAGACCTGCTTCTTACATGAGGCCTGATATCCACAACACAGAGCCTCCTGCTGTAAAGGTGGGCCTTCATATGAAAATATGCTTTCTTCAATCATTGCTTTATGCCATAAGTTACGCCAGCTGTGTATCGTATGTGGAGGTCGCAGCCTCTCGCTGTCACATCGTAAATGCAGCGCGTATCTGTTGGGCAGTCCAACTTTTATTGTTCTGCATATCTGACCATCACATCATAGTAATTAATTAAGCAGCTGCCTGGTATGATAATGACCTGTGTGTGTGTGTGTGTGTTGTGTGCGCGAGTTGGACCTGATGTAGCTGCTCTTGTTTGTGTACGTATGCATGTGGAACGAGTGAATGAATGTCAGAGATTATGCCAAGTAAAGTAAAGTAAAGAGACCTGTTATCCCCTCGCATGCGCACAAACACACGCACGCAACATTTATTTTATCTTAGAGAATTATATATCTATTCAGGAAGCGGATCATTTATGGAGACGTCCATGTTTCTATCATAACCCAGAACCGACCAACATCACTGGCTCGAGAAAGGAGATTTCATTTTTTTACTTCTCTCGAACTGGTTGCACAATAATTGATATGTGCTGTGCTAATGCTAATGCTAATGCTAATGCTAATGCTATCTCTCAGTCAGAGCCGAGTGATTGAATAGGAAGAAAATAAGAATAATGTTTGCACTTAGCGGCCACCGTAGATTCTCTCACTCCTGGAAACGGGTGGTGTCTCTGCTGACAACAGTTTGAGAGAGGCCACCAGTCAACACGTCCTCAGATGAGGATAATTTAACACGTCAGCAGCTTCCTTATATTAGATCCAGTATTTTAGTAGTGAAGAATATCCTTAAACACAAGCTGTGGTTCCTCTGCATTTCCCCCACCACCCCCCCGCCCCCCATCATCTAGGGAGCGCTAATGTTTTACATGAGAACAACGGAGGCAGGATGTCTTGCCATTTTCTCCTTCCCTACTGTTTCCCACTTTTGCTGTCGTGGCTAAATTAGACCGAGCCAAACACTCAAATTAGAGCGCTGCACTGAGGCCAGATGTGATGTTTGTATTTCACACCGTGGTGCTAGGTAGATGTAAAAAAAAAAAAAAAAATCAGAGCCTCATTGGATTTGGGACTCGTTCTGATTCGCTGATGGTGGCTAGCTAATCATTTGATCCTGTTAGAAGAAGTGAAGTGTTTGTGCGTGATTCTGCCAGGAGAGTTAACAACCGCTGTAAATAGACCGGGCCTCTGTGTCTTGATTTGTGCACAGTGTGTGTGTGTGTGTGTGTGTGGAGACATATTTGCAAGTGTGTCTGCCCCTTTCTCTCGCTGTTTTTTTCCCTATAAAAGCAATTTGCCCCATGCTCGGGCTAGGCAATGAGCAGATGCCACCGTTGTAAATGATGATGCGAGGGGCCATAATAAAGAGTTGATAAACACAGAATTACTGCTGGGCTGTGGGCACACAGAGAGAGGGAGGGAGGGAGGGAGGGAGGAGACAAAGTGAGGAGAAGGATGGAGAGGCACACACAAACACACATCGAGACAGGAGAGGCAGATGTAAGCTGCATTGTTGTTGGCCCAGGCAGCATCTTTATGCCAACACAGATCATCATGACCTTGTTTTTACCATAGTTTTATACCAGGACACAGCGTGATGCTCTCCTTCTGCATTTTAAATTGTTTAAACACCAGTTACACAGCAGCCAAAATATGCTAGGAGAAGATTCACTTCAAATCTATTGCTGATAATATGCATTAATACTCTGTATAAATATGTGTCTTTAAAAGCATCTCAGTGTATTATCACATACATTCTTTACTGTGTGTTTCTCCTTTTTGACTTGAGCACAGTGCCATGAAACAGTCGTCCAGGGGCCCAGTGAATGCTATGACTCCTGACTCCTATGAGTGTGTGTGTGTGTGTGTGTGAGAGAGAGAGAGAGACTGTCCTCAGGCAGTTAGTTTGTCAAAGGACTGCGACATGAGCAACCTTGTTCCCTGTTCACGCCAAGCGTCTCTTGTTTCACTCGGCGTCAGATGCTCGCTCGGACATTTTGTTTGACAATAAGCAACACGGCGCACACACGCACACAGACAGACACACACACACGCACACACACACAGAGACAGACAGACAGACAGACACGTGCACACATTGACAGCACTTTTGCCGACACATGCATACGTATCATTGAAAGGCTCCTTAGGAAGGAATGTGAGAAAGATTAAGAGAGAGAACGCAAAAGCCAGAAAGTGAGAGGGAGGGGAGGAGTTCCCTCCCCTCAGCAGCAGTGCTGGTATCTCTTTCATGTTTTCCAGGCTCGGATCTGAGGCTCTGTTTCCCAGCTGAGCCCGTTCTACATGTGTGCAGCTAAGTGCTGGCTAATTTCCCTTCGGCTCGCATAGCCGTGGCGTCTGATTTCCCCCAACCACGGCACTGAAACCGCTGACGGCGTCCTCCTTTATGTCTCCTTACGGTAAAGGGACCATGCCACTATCAGAAAAGCCAGCGCGGTACTTCTGCTTTTTATCTAAGCGTGATGTACTTGATGATGATTTTACACACCGTGGGTCCATTTGTTTTTCTTGTAGTTTCCTGTAATTATATTAATAAATATTAGTATTTACACTGCAGATAACGTGTGATCAAACACATCCCAGACCAGGACACGATTCAGGTCCTGAGTTGAGTGTTTTCACACCGTGCTGTTGGTTCTTTGACCATTCAACTGCTGCTGCAACCTGCATCTATTCACCAGCCAATGGGAGCCAGCTGTCGGTTTTTGCTTAGTTGATCTGTAAATGACGCAGGTGGACAGCGCGTGTGGACAGTGTGGCTGCACTAAACCTGTTGGTTGAGAATATGCTCTGTAAGACCACATCCTGCAGACTCGGAGGAAAGGACATATACGTGCATATATGCATGAACTGCTGGTGTTATACTTTGTTATACTGCTCATATTTTCTTCTCCAGTGGCACATGCACATTAGCAGACTCTGGTGTAGAAGTTACAGATCGTCTCATTCGTCTTGGGCACATCAAACAGAACTAACACTTAGCCCTGCAGTGGGATGATGACAAGGAGAAGGATGGAAGACAAAGGGTGGGAGGTTGGAAGAAAAAACCCACCAACACACACATCAAATCTGAATGGTGCTTCTAGTCACAGCCAAGTTTAGATTGAGTCTGGGAGCGAGAGCACATTCCAATGCAAATAACAAAATGGCCGCCTTTCATCAACGCTTATTTCAATCTGGAAGAAAAAAAGAAGAAAGTGATGATGCATAGGTCTAAATCTGTGCTTCCAGCGAGTCTTTTGATACGGCAGAACATGTCCCGGGGTTGGATGATAGACAATGTGTATGCTACGCTGTGTGTTTTCAAATTCGACTCTTCTGCTTGTTTGTTTTATTTTTATCTTTGTTTTTAGTCAGAATACCATTTAAAGGACATTTTCACACAAACAGGATAATGTGTAAAATGCATCATATCGGCACAAGATGTTTTTTTCTCTCATCTGTAGTCACAGTAGAACATTTATGCAGGAGACGGTAAAATTAAACCTAAAAATCAAATTGACTGCAGTTACAGCATATCACTGTTCGCTGCTCAGCCTCTCTGCAATTAACCGCTTCCACAGGTTCTGAATGTTGAAACTGAAGGTAGCAGAATTACAGAATGTGCAATTCTTCACCCAGTTGGTCAGACTCAGACCTCAGCATGTGTTTGCAGCCAACGACGAAGCCTATTTTATTACAGTTACAAGGAAAACATCAGTTCTGAACTGTTATTGGTTGAGACCATTACACATTCGTGGGCGTGCTGCCATCTGAGAAGTGTTTGTGTTTGCTATTTGGCCATATAAAGAAATTATGCATATATGCACATGTGCTGCAGCAGCCCCGGCAATGACTCCGTGAAGCAATTTGTCACTGTGTGTATGAGTAAGTGTGTTTGTGGATTTATGAAAATGACTAAACATGGCTCATTTCTTTGAGGGTCCCATGAAGAGGTCCTGCAGTGAGCCTTTTAATGAAGGATCAGAGCAGACCCTTCTGAGATGGCAAACTAACACACGTGCACACGGGCGAGTGCCATAAACCACCCCCTCCCAATAATCCCTCTTACTTCTAATGGCGGCCATTTACCATTCATTAAGATCAAAATGCTGTTTTCTGCCTGGACAAATTGTCAAGTTATTCCGCTCACAGCGTGAGGAAGGCCCGAGACTCTGCTGGGTTTCTGAGGGCTGTTTGAGCAGCCAAGCAGCTCGAGCTAATGTAGCTAACAGGCTCTGAATTGTGTATTGCAATAAATGGTGGGGAAACGAGCAGAAGTTCCAGCTTCAGTTTTTAGACTTTTTAAAATGTTTATTTCCTAAGGCTCTTTAAGAATTGTAAAGTAAAGTATCTCATCTCGTTTGCATGAAACCTCTGGATATCTGGTTACTTCCATCCAGACACCATAAAAATGCTTTGGTGCAGTGTTACCTATCATCTCTAGATGAAACGCACATTAATTGAAGTGGTATTTAGAAGGAGAATGTCAGAGATGAAAGGAAAATAGTTTCCAGTGTCAAATGTATGTTTTAATCATTCCTATTCACAAACATGTCATCGTACGATTGTTGTGACATAAAAAGAGCTTATTTTAAACCAAACTCCAGCTGCCCCCAAACTTTGTCCTTAAAATATTTTTTATCATAACTACCTAAAATTGGCTTTGTTTTCTAACATTTCCAGCTTTCCCACCACGCCTGGACCTCCTGCCACTCCTTTGCTCCACCATGTAAAGTTTTCGCCACTGACCAAACCGCAGCCTTTTTTATTTTATTTTTAACGCTAAGCCTTTAGTTTTGTGACTATTACCTACCAAGTCAACGTAATCAGACCGCAGTGGTGATGGTTTCTATGACGACGTATGCATGAAAGAGATGCCTGCTCCCCCAAGAGGAGCATCTTCATCCAACACTTAGTTCAACCACTAGAGTGTAGCGACAAATTAACTTGACAGGTCAACAGCGACATTAGATAAATTGGCATTTGCAGACAAAGTGAGGATACATGTGATAAAAATCCACATTTTGTTCCCTATAATTCTGTTTTCATGCCTAATAGTTGCAGAGTTTAATCTTTAATCTGCAGTTTTGCTTTAAAATGCACCTGTTTTGTTTTGAGTATTATACTGATTCATATTCATCCAGCCTATAAAAAAAAACTCCAACAGTGTCATGTAACACTGTTTATGGAGAAAACGAATACAACATCAGAAGCACCTCAAATTATTCCTCCCACGTCTTATACAGACTATGCTGTATTTTGTGTCACATAAACTACTTAGGTGTACGTACAGGAACGCTGAGACAAAGGTACAAGTACACGTTTACATTTATGAAATACAGGTAGTTCAATGCAGCCATTAAATAGGTAAACAAATATGACCCACTTAAAGAATACATAAAAAAACAACAGGATCTCTGCATTTGCCATCATTTTATTGTTTCTGCATGTGTTTTTTTTTATCTGTGTGAGTGAGCTCAACTGTAACAATTTATGTATTCATGTGCACCGTGAGCCAGTGTGTATCCATAGCACACATGCGTGTGTGTGTGTGGTGCAGGTGGGTGATGGGGGTGGTAATTATCAATGACATCTCCTTAGCCAGGTCTAATCAGTGCTCTCTTCTCCTCATATGCTATATTTACCTCTCCTCTCCATCCTTCTATCATAGTTATTATCACTTCATCTCTGTCTTTATTTACCTCCTCTGCTCTTGCCTCTGTCCTCTACCATCCCCCTTTTACTTTTTCATTTATTCTCTGGAAATGTATGATTAGTAAGAGATAATAGATCAACAGAGGCTACAGATGCTTCTTCTCACAATAGCTCGTAAAGAAATATCATTTGTCCTTCTTTTATTCCTCAGAGAGGGGAAGATGTATGAGATTGATGGTTTAATCAGGTTGTAGAAAGCTTTGCTAATTGGAAAATTATGTTTTAACACTAATTTGACAGCCACGGGTATAGATTTCACTGTCTGTGGTATATGTGTGATGCTGTAGGTTAAAACGGTATTTTGCAATAATGTGAACATATTGTTTTACCTCGACTCATGAATAGACTAGAATGTTTGTACAGCTAAAGGTGGCTTTTAAACTCCAGCGTTGATTAAGTGGCTGGCAGTTTTTAGGCACAGAGGCTAATCAGATGCCAAATTAATTTTATGTAATTAGAAATGAGGACAATCCATCTTATGTACCACGCTAAATACAGAAAAGGAAATCAAACAAACACCAGCGTTTGAGAGTTTGTCTTTTACTTTACTTCTTCCTGTTTCATCTATACCCCATAATGTTTACACCATTACCTCAAAATACTGCACTGTGGTTATATGCTGAAGTTTATATGCACGGTGGTCCAATTCTAATCAGTTCATCCACGAGTCTGATTTCTGCCACATGTAATCACAATACTCTTATTTCCTGAGATGTTGCATTAAGGAGTTCACCGTGACCTCTGACTTCTAATCTAATCAGTTTATCCTCTATGGATGTTTTTTGCCAAATTAATAAATACAGAAATTCCACCTTGACAGTTTTATGGTAGACGTTCTTAAGAATGGGATGAATGTGAGGTCATGGTGACGTAGGTCATAAGCGAACTTGACCTTTGACCTATTTAAACACAAGAATCTAATCAGTTTCTCAGATTTAAAGAAATCCCTTCACGGTGCTCCACAAGAATGAGCTAGTTGTGAGGTCACAACGATCTTAAGCTTCGACCCTGGGTGATAAAATCAGTTCATCACTGAGGCATAGAATCAGTGATGGATGTCAAACTCTCCAGCGTTCTTTGTCATGTTGTGTCCACTTGTTGTTTTGGCTGTTTGTGGTAGATGATAGCGTGGCATAGCGAGAAAGCAAGTGAATCAGGGTTTTTCCTAAATGTCATGTGAACATAAAACCAGATTTTTATCAACAAGGAGGGGATCAGAGTAACTTGATTCCATGGCTAAAAGGATTTCTCTGCCATGTTAAGGGGGTTACATGTGAAACAAAGCAGCCGTGGCAGGTGGAAGAAGGTGCCTCATATTTCAAATAGTCTGACTGAACAGTAACATGACTGAGTGGTGGCACTTTGCTGTGGTCTGAATTCAAGGCACTGCCCTTACTGTTACTCTGCAGAAACACACACCCTCCCATCATGTCAGTGCAGATAGCAAAACATTTTGTTTACATATAAACCCGTGATGAGAAAAATAAACTGAACTTCAGCTTTGTTTACCAACATTTTCCCGACATGTGACCTCTATTCTGCTCGCTGGCCAGCAGAAGGCAGGGTTGTAGCATCCTTTGTATCTAACCCCCCCTTACACACACGCACACACTCATTCTGACACATTATTACACATGTGACTCCTGTATGTGAATAAAAAAAGGCAGAAGGAGGGTGAGGGTGGTGTGTGATGGAAACAGAAAGCAAAATGAAAGTTGTGTGTGTGTGTGTGTGTGTGTGTGCGTGCGCGTCTGGCAGCGATGGGGAAACACGATACCCTTGCCTTCATGCAGGTCGAGGGGGAGACTGAGCAGAATGAAGCATGACGTTTCAGTACTGCCAAATCTTACTTTATAGGTACATATACGAGACACGCTTACAATAAGGCCACAGAAACGAGAAGCAGATCCAAATGTGTGTGTGGGCATCGGGCCAATATGTGTTTCTGTGTGAGCCTCGATGCAAAACCAAAGAGTGATAGGTATAGAGGTCACAGAAATAAACAAAGAGGAAGGCTTGATAGGAGGAAGAGTGCACGAGGTTTTTTGGGAGGGTCAATTTTTACATTTTACCAAAAAAAATCACCATAAAGAGGTCACTGGATGCCAAACTGTTCGGAAAGCAGAGACAAAGAGAGCCTAAGAAGTCAAGTATGAGAGAAGAGAGAGTGTGTGAGGGAGACGAGAGTGAAAAGGAGAGAGGAGTAAAAGAGGGAGTGAAAGGATGATGTCTGTGTGTGTGTGTGTGTGTGTGTGTGTGTGTGTGTGTGCAGTAAGGTATCGGTACAGGAAGGGGGGGCATCAGTGAAAAGAGTGGTAAAAGCTGGAGGAGGAGTAAAGTCTGTGGGACAAAGTGTAAAAGAGAGGGAGAAGACACAGGTGAAGCGAGAGGAAGAAAATGCATTTGGGATTCTCCCTCCAGTGTCCACCTGGCGAGCTGTAATGGGAGCCAAATGTTGAGAGGCGTGCGAGTTCCATCTCTGACTTCCAGCAGTCACGGGGTCCTGGATTCCTCAAACACTAACTGCTGTTCACTGCACACTAAATGTCCACTTCCTGCAAACTCCCCCGGGCCCAGGTCAGCTGGACTCTGGACTTCTTCTTGCATTGTCTGTAGACGGCAGTTTGCCAGTTTTACATGATTAAAGATGGAGCAGAGAATACAATGTTTTAATATGAAATGATCTACAAAAGTTATATGGATGGTCATGTGGTTCAGCCCCTTACACTGTATTTGGTCTGCAAGTCCTGCAAAAAGGACACGTTTGCAGCCAGTTGATCAGTCATATCACGCAGACATGGAGCGCATACCTGTCCATTTACTGTCACCCAGTGTTTCCATTGTACCGCAGCAACGTCATGTGTTCATAAGGTCCAATATTAATAATAATAATAGAGCTTTGTGTTGCTCGTCCTTCTAAAAGCGGCACCATCAGTGTAAACTCTCTAAGACTCTCCTCATATTTATTATTATTTTCCTTACATATGCTGTCCTCCTCTTTAACTGAGAGACCACAACATGCATGAGACTGTCCCCTGCAAACTCAAATCACACGAGCTCATGAGTAATTGAGTTTCCACAGCATGGAAAAACTGAGTCATAAAACTGGAGATGATATTTATTTGATATGGAAATGTTTATACATATGCATCGCATCTCATTATTTATTCATATTGTCTTGTTTTTTTCCCTGCTTGTCTGTGATATACCTACGTTATGTATTCTCTCCTTCCGACAGATGCATCTTTGAAATGAGAAGAAGAAAGAGATAAAGAGGAGAAAAAAAACCTGGAAGGATCGGTTGGTGCCTCTCACTCACACTACAAAAGAGAAAAACTTTATTACTGTATGGGCGAGTGACAGAAAATGTGAGATGACTGAGAGAGCCACATAATGAGGACCTTTAGCCCCCCCCTCTCCGTTTCATGTCTATGTTGCTGAAGAAAACAAAGGCGCCATCTCTGTGGACCGTATCCACAACACGCACGTTGACCCCGCGTCTCTTAAGCAACGCCGCCGACCATCAGCTGTCATTTCCGTATAATGTCTGACATACTCAGACATACTCAGCGTGATGCTGCCATGCTGCCGTTGGAACAGCGCGTTAATGCGTCTTTGGTCTGTGTCATAGTTTCCTACATCTTCAATTCAGCAGTACTCAGCACAAAGAGGCGTTTCTAATGTTCTGGTCCATCCGTGTTCTTTACTGACACATTGTAAACGCGTCGTAATATGATGCAGAACGACCACAATGATGCCCGTTGATGTGAAATATTAATTATTGTGGTGTGGGAAACTTCACTGAGATCCTTTTTTACACAACATGCTCCTTCTACCTGCGCGTTTTTGACTCTTTCTTAAATCACACAAAGTGCTCGCTTCACGTCCTCACTTTGCTTTTCAGACCTCCTTTCACGCCAATGCAGACACACAAACGTTACCACAGATCTGGTTGCTATCTTTGCATATGTGCATGCAGGACACAGAATGTCTTATTCGGGTTCTCTACATACAGTTCGTAGCTGTGTGTGCATCCTGTTTCCGCTCAAAGCGCTGAACTGGTGCCAAACCGTGCACTAGCGGGAGCGAGTCATGACCAGCTGTAGCAGCATAGTTACTGCTCTTAGCTGCTTAGCATATTTCAGCCACCTCAAATAGCTTCTTTTTTTATTTTGCATCTGCCAACGAAGATCAGAAGCATTCAGCGAGTCTGCTCACAGACCTGTGTTCTCCTTGTTCTTGTACAGTAATGTGAATTGTCAGTTAAGGCAGTTGTTTTCTGCATAAACGCGCTGTGCCGTATCTCTCACTGTGCTTTACTAGTTGAGGTCAGCGCGGGGTTGTGTGTGTGGGGGGTTGTTTTGACTGGCCACTGTCTTTTGTGTTGTTTTGTTTTGTGTTTTTTTTCTTTTTTCATTTCTGATGCCGCGCTGCTGATATCAAGTCCCATGGGGAAATGTTCAGTCACAGAGTGTGTGTTTCTATTCAGCTCTCTATTTGTGTGGTTCTGCTTCTGTATGTGTGTGTGTGTGTGTGTGTAACCACAGCACAGTAATCTGTAGGCGGGTCATCATTCTTAATGCAGCCTGTGTCATCAGTTCCCGTGACAACAGGGGGAATGAGGCGGCCGATACATATGAAACAGGGTGCCATGCATAAACATGGAGGCTAAAGAAGGAGGAGGGTGAGGGCAGCGCAGGAGCGAGGTTACACAGAGTGTGTGTGTGTGTGTGTGTGTGTGTGTGTGTGTGTGTGTGTGTGTGTGTGTGCGCTACCCTGTCTGGACTTCTCTCTTTTCCTGTTTATTATTCATCAGCCCAACCTCCGTGTAGTGTCACTAGCCCCTCCCTCTGATGTGTGTTTGTGTGTGTGTGTGTGTGTGTGTGTGTGTGTGTGTGTGTGTGTGTGTGTGTGTGTTTGTGTCCGCGGGTGGCCGAACACATCCAGTGAACCTGACAAAGTGTGATGTTGAGCTGTGTTCAATCTTAATCCTGATCTACCATCCACTGACGCTGTCACCATCCATCATGCGCACACACACACACACACACACACACACACACACACACACACACACACACACCCCATTGCGGTCTTACTCATACAGTATGCACGTTTCTCATATTTTGTAATCTCGTGACATTTCTTTAAAGACACAATCAGTGATCTTTGTGCCAAACTCCATATAAAGAGTAAATATGTAAATATTAAATATATATACTGAGGATATGTTTGTAAAAACAAATACTATTCCACAAAAAGTAGGATTTATTTCTTACTGTAAAAGAGACAAATCCGTTTATACTTCTGCCGAAAAATGAAACCGAGTTATGTAATTATGGTGAATACACTGTTAATACTACTAGAATATTTTAAAAAAACTCCTATAATTTTATAAAATAGAATATTTCAAAATGTGTATTTACATCACTTAAAGATCTTGCTATAACTAAGTTGTTATTGTATGAGCTTGACATCATGTTCAGTTTTTAGTTATTGTACAAAATCAACTTTATGTTTCTTTAAGTAACTGAGTCTGAGTACGTTTGTGTATTTGTAAAACATGTCTACGTGGTATTTACATTTAGGTTGTATCAGGGGGATGTGGGGTCTTTAACATAGCACACACACACACACACACACACACACACACACACACACACAGCATTCCGAAGGGAGATGTTTTCAATTCGCTCATTATAGAAGGGGTCACACAGGGTCAAGTTCAATGCCAGGGAAAAAGAGAGGCTACACTGGGGCGAGTGCCACCCACACATGTGCACGTCCACACACACACGTCTACGCCCATGCAGCGAGTAAAATTACTGCCAGCAGAGCTTGGGATTTTGGGTAAATACACCAAAATTAGTCTCATTGTGTTGTTTGCATTTCAGCAGACGAGGGGGAAAAAGGATAAGAAGGAAAGATGGTGGAAATAAAGGGATCAAAGCAAATGGGTGGATTGGAAGGGTGGTGGAGGTGTGGGGTGGGGATGAAGCTGGACAATAAACATGTCATGGGGGGGGGGGGCGTTTGGGTGTAATGATGTCATTAGTATGCATGTCTTACCCGTGCACGCACACACATCCCTCTGCTTCGCTGCCTCGTCCCATTGGTCATTCAGTCCAATGTCTTTTTCCGCTCGCCTTCTGAGACTTGTAGACTCCAGCGGGGGCAACACGTAGGACTGAGAGAAAGGACATGAGGGTTGTGATGCCACGCACACGAACTTACCCAACCTGTTGCTACAGAACAGAGGCAGTGAGGAGGAGACACGGGAAAGTTCGTCCTCAACACCTCCAGAATGAATCGCGTTTGTTCCGTGGTTTCGTGTTAAACTTGACATGGTTAGGTTAAACACAAAAACCATGTGGTTAGGGTTAGAAGAACAAACGTCCATCTCTTCTCTGTTTTGTCTCCCTCCTAGACTCAGAGCTAGACATTTCTAAATGAGGCAGGGTGCATTTGACAGATATTATCTTCTTGCTGTTATTCTATGAGTTGTAGCTACAGTAGCCCTGGTTACCTTTTAAAGTGACGCACATTACATCTTCAGAAGTTGGTTTGCTTGGACTAATAGAGTGGGCAGTGTAAGAGGCGTACCCTATCAGAGAGGTTCAGCGTCAAATCAAATAGTCCCTCGCTGCTAACAATCTAATTTGTGTCCCGTCAACTCCAGCAGTAAGGGCGGTACCAACACGCTGAGGTCAAATACAGGTTTTCTCCTCCGTACCTGTACACACTCCAGCTGACTGTCACATTGAAACGTAGCAGAGACTCTTATACCATGGACCTTAACACTGCTACTGACTCACCACCATTTGGTTCACTGCTGGCTGGCGTTTTCTGCCCAGCAGTGTCTACGTGTTGAATATTGTTTGCTCTTTTCTTCCGGACAGCTGGTCTCTGCACACTTGCTGTCGTCAGAGGGTCAGTTTGAGAAACCAGTTGGTGGGAAACCACTGTTGGTTTTGATACCTCATTATGGTGAAGAAGTTAACCGCACCGTCAGGGGAAGTCTTACCAGCATGTAAACAACGAGGCATTTCTGTCCTTCTGACGGCTGCTAGGAATTGTTTGAGCACAGATGCTTTCACATTTACCAGCCTACAATCGGCTATTTGAGAACTTTTCTTTTAGTGAAATTCAAATGTGCAGCGCAGGTACTTGTTAAACAGGAGGCGAAAATACCCCGACAATCTTCCAGAGTTGGATCGGAGCCGGAGGTAACCTGCTCGCTGCTGAGGAATAATAAGTGAAAATGTGCTTTACTCAGCCTCTGTCTGCTTCTCTGGATAGTTAATGGTCCATTTCTCTGCTCACTGCTGCACCATCTTAATCAGAGACAGAAAGAGACAGAAAAAAAAACAGGAGTAATTAAAATGTCTCAACTTGTAGCTTAATTATGAGCCAGCCACTGAATCTCTTTGTCAGTGCAACTCTTTTCTTCCTCGTTCCCCCTTTTTTGCATAAAACAATCAAACCTCTGTTAAAAAATGTAATTTGCTCTTTGTTAAGATTAGATTTGGTCTCTCTTTGTTGTTGTTGTATAAGTTGAAAAGTTAAAACAAAGATGAACACTGCTCTTTCTCATCCTTTTTTTTTTTACTTCCAACCCCCCTCCCCAAGATTCCCCTACACTGTAGCCATGGAAATGGGGCTTTGGGGATGAAAGGAAACCATAATTTTGTGGCAGGATTAATTTGGAGACATGAGCAGTGCCAAATGAAATCCCTGTCAAAACCTCAGCTGATTCTTTTCATTGCCTACAGATCCCTGAGAAATCTGTTCCCCCGTGGCGTTTATGATTTGACAGTCCAGTAGTTTTGGACTTAGTTCCCCCCTGATACCTCTGACATGTTGACATTAAGTGGTTTCCGAGACAGGCAGCACCCATATTTCAATCACCATTAAGCAGAGGATATTTGTCGTTTGCATGTTAGGGTGGAAGGAAGCGCTGGTGACAAACAGACATTCACAGATACAACAGCAGGCAAACCACTGTAATTACATTAGAAGGTGAGCGGCGTCCGTTCAACCAAGTGTGGGGAGGTAAATATAGTCCACCCTGACCCTTGGCTGTATCAAGAAAGAGGGGCTGATTGCCTACAGGTGTCCTTGTCAAATGCCCTTTTTGGATCATTGTTGACAGAAGTTGGTACTTTCTTGACACTTTTTTAGTTTCACATACGTCAACAAAACAAAGTGAGATAGTTTTCACCAGACCTTTGCTGCGTGTAAATGAATAGAAGCGTAGATGTCGTTACCAGGAATAACACCAAAACTGAAGACTTGTCGTGCTACTGGTCTCACTGAAGGTTGATAACAGTTTGCCTCTTTTTGAAAGGCTTCCACAGTTGTACCAGACTAGATGGGAAGTACTAAGAGTCTGTGGAGCACAACACAGGAGACAGCTCCTCAGCAGTCCCTCTCCACTGAAGAGCAAGGGACACATTCTGGGTAGAGAGGACAGGTGGTTGGAAAGAAGAGTAAAAGAGGTCATTCATGTCAAACTGGAGTTCTGTGCCCATCACAAGGTGGCCTAGGTCACTTCTCATAGAACAAAGCTGCATTCCCAGTTACATTTTGATAAAGGACATAGTTGTGGCCTGAGCTGCAATAACTTAAATACACATATAACCTTAAATACACATAATCATAATATCTTTTTGATGTCCTGCACGGTAACCACAAGCCACACAGCGGTGTGTGAAGTAAATACATTACTTATTTAAGTTAAATATTCTATTCATTCTATTCAACAAGTCATGAAAAGATGAGCAGATCAATTTGGGCTTTTATCGGGGTAACCAGAATCAGAGGAATCAGAATCAGCTTTATTTGCCTTGTATGCTGCACATACAAGAAATTAACAGAACACACACGTCAAAAACCCCGACGTTCACATTTTTTACCACATTCATGCACTCAACAGTTTCATTGTTTGATAATGACAAAGTTCAGGATGTGATTTTGTCACCGTTGCCTTTCGGTCCATCCCTGCCGTGGTTTTCTGATTTCACATCCCACTCCAAAATGTACAGTGCTGCTAAAAGTGTTTCCAAGAAGATGAAATAAATGCAGTTTTTCCAACCGAGCAATTTTCATTCAGCCTCCTTCCTCATCCCTCCCCAAGCCACTGACGCCCACAAATCACACCGTGCATGAACACGTCCACCCTGGTGTTTGTGCAGAAGAGAGAATTAGCATGATTCTTTTCGTCCCCCCTGTTTGCTCCATTCAAATTCATCCTGCATTTCTGTGTGCTCACATTACCCATACAGAGGAAACCCAAACACATCAACTGGGAGTTTATGAATCTCATATCTTCCGGATATACCTCGATGCCACATGGCTTACTGCCTATCCACCTGATATCCAACCAAACAAAGAAATGTATTCCCTCAGTAGGACTCTCTCTTACCAGAGGCTTTGCACCCACCAGCTGAGCTCCATTTAAGCAAGTGTCCAATGTAGGAGCCCACATTCAATTGGAGACCTGGAGAAAAACAGGGAACCCATCACGGTTAGAACTTTGCATATGGTGGTTTAGTAATGCGGCTCTGTGTGCGAATTCTGTCCGCTCGGTCGATGCCCTGCTGTCCAGCTGTGCTTTTCTCCCACAAGACAGTCAGAGGTGAAACTTTGTGCAGTGCAGGAGGAGAATGTTCCCCTGTTGGGTCAGAGAGAGGAAGAGTTAGAGCTGCACAGAGAAGTTTGGAGGGCTGGGTCCACCAACTTTCTAGGAGACGACAGCACGGCTATTCTGAAATGCAGCCCTCTTTCGCTGACATCCAGCGCCTGCTTTACTCACCTGTCATAAATGCAGATTAAAGATTTCCCTGTCAAAGGTTTGCAGACATGCCAACAACAGACCTCTGATTTAACCTTCATACTTTTTTCACAATCCTGCTGCAATGCATTATGGATGATCCTGAAGGTCAGGACAAGATCGCACACAGGAAAAACCCCTGTCCATAAACTCGTGTCTCTCCCCTCCCAGAACGTAAACACTGCACACAGATGACAGATTGTCCATGTTTTTGAGAGCAAGACCAGAGTTTCCTACCGGACTTTTTGTTCTGACTGCACCCTGTCCATTGGTGTAGAGTTGGTAAGGTGAAGGGGGCTGTCCCTTTGAAATGATAAGCAGAACCTTCCTACACTGAGGGACTGTCATTGAAGTCTTTGTTTGCCCGTCGTTGGCTCAGAGGCGTCTGTGAACTTGAGGGTCGGTACAGAATAGAAATGACCATGTAACCTACTTCGAGGTCACCTAATGAAGGAAAATGTATTCATATATTTTCCTGGTTGTATTAGTTTGCGCAATATGCTTACCTTTGAAGCCCAAGGTTGCAGGTTCACTTTTGAAGTGGTTTTCAATCATGCCTTGGCATTGAAGTTTCTTTTGTGCTCAGAATCTGGGCTTCACAGGGCTACAGGTCCTGTTCATTCTCAGAATATCTACATACGGTCCATAGCCCATGAGAGCTTTTTTATTGCACTGTATGTCACAGAAGAGTGAGTTTTGAGGAATGGAAATGCAGAATATAGAAAAAGGCCTATGAACTTCAACAAGCGAATATTTAGGAGAGGATGCATTTGTATGAGTCTTCTTCTTTTTTCTGTCCGACCGGTCCTCCCTCGGGCTGCTGTGGTTCGTCCAGACCTGCTGCGGTCTCAGTTGCCTCAAGCAATTTTTCTCCTCTATCATCACCTGTATTAAACACTCTCACACACCCCTTCCCTGCTGACATCCCACCCCCCGCTACCTTGCCACATCCTAGACCCATTTCCCCACATTTTTGAGGCTCTGCCTAGCTGGACCCCCTGGTTGGATTCACAGCGGGGACCCCTCAAGCCCATCAGACAAGTAATTCACACTCTGCCTCATTTGAGTTATTTACTCTATTACCACCCTGGCTGGCCCATTCCATGTAGCTACCCACTGAGACCTGGAGCTCAGGCTGGGTACCCAGGGCTTCCAGCAGAACTGGCAATGCCCTCCAACAGCCGACCCCCTCCCTCAACAATCCTCCTCCGTCGCATTATGACAGACGCTGCCACCTCAATCTGCAGCTGGCACAGTATGTGGCAAGATGAGTGTGGAGATTGCTCAGCCAGCTTGTAGTAGAGAGGTGTAGATGATACATCAGTGTGTGTTCATGCGCATGCAAGCGTGTGTGTGTGTGTGTGTGTGTGTGTGTGTGTGTCAGGCACGTCCTCTCCCCATTGGTAGTCTTCTGTAAGTCATTATCACACCCAAAGCCTGCTTCTCTCAGATGACTTGATAGATTTACATGACTCCATCCAGGGACCTGTGAAAGAGACAGGGTCCAGGCACACCATCCTCTCCAAAATAAGAAGAACGATGGTATAGTCACACCTTAATAAAAAAAATGTCCCTCTTTTTTGGGTGGATGGCACTCTTCACACAATAGGCACAAGTCTCCATCTCTACCATTGTGGAACTGAAATAGCCCTTCTCATCAAAGATCCCCTTGAGCTCATCTGCCAGTGTAAAATGAGTGATTTTGCCCATCTTATTCATCTCATTTCAATCTCAAATCATGTCACCCTCTTTCACGTATTACTATTCAGTATTATTCTGTCTTTTATAAATTTACCTGCCTGTAATGCATTGTCTTCAGTGGCTCACCGGGTTCCAGAGAAAGTGCATAGCCAATTGGTGAGACTATTTAAGGTGCTGTTATAGCTCTGTTGCAAGTGCCCCAGGAAGAGCTGAACAGTTTGTTTGCTGGGACAGTCAGCTTTTCACCTGTGCAGGTAATTTACGGTATGACTTTGCTGCTGCCCTTTGTCCAGCTAAACTCATTCAGGCCACGGCGTTTAAGCCATTTTTGTATCAGCGCTGGCTCCTCCTGTAGGTTCTGGTAGCGTGCCACATTCCAGACCAGTGTGACGCATGCAGTATCAACACAACACTGTACAAATACTTATAGTAATACTAGTTAAATACTAATGTAAAAGTGCTGATTATTCTCCCCACAAAAACAACTAATGCTTTTTTCCTCCAATCTTTCTTTGGAAAACAATAATTTTATATCTTTTGAACTCAGAAATTACAGTTTGGTGAAACAGATAAAACAGAGTCATCCGAATTATTATTCGGTATTGCACTTTTTATATTTTAACCTCTTAATTTGAAAGTAACTATATTAATGTACAGAAATGTAGTGAAGTAGATTTAGGTAAAAAATATAAAACGCTGCTCAGTTTTCACATATTTTACACAATTTGAGAAAGAATCTTAATTTCAGGTCACTGGCGGCATCATCACCTAACTCTCAGCAGGATGACACCCAGGCCTGGAGACAACGAGGAGCGTGTAATTACTGTGAGAGCTTCAGGGTTGTGAGCTGCGATTCTAACAACAGTAACTTCATTTAGCACTAACTGAAAAGAAACATTTGGTCGTGTGTGTGTGTGTGAAGGTGTCTCAGCACAGAAACTTTAAAATTGGTGTTTGCCCTCCTCTTTCTCCACCTATGTGGGGTTGGGTTGCGGCAGCAGGTGTTGATGCTGCCTCTGTTCAAAGTGTCATTCACACATTTTAAAAAGTGAGGACACACTGTTTTGCATAAGTGCGTTTTTTGGGGGGTCTTGCTGCCCTCCAGTTGGTCTGGGTGGGATTTGATTATTGACACATCAAACTGACTTTCTAACACTGTCCCATTTATAATATTATTTTGTATTTTGATTTCTGATTTCCCTTTTTTGTGCTTCTCTTCCTTCAGTGATATAATGTCATTGCAGAACATTCGTCTACAGTAACATGTTGATGATTGTATATATATCAAACTTTTATTAAGTCATTGTTAAACGTCAAACAAGTCATTTCAGAATATTGGTAGTTGTAGGGTAGAAACCCCTACAGCTATTAGTGGTTGTGTAAACAGTAAGTTCCATATATGTGTAAAAGTCTTTTTCACAGCCGGGCAACTTGTGAATTAGTTCAATTTGCTTCTTTAATGTTTTTTATGTATATAATGTTTTGAATAATTTATATATTTAATAAGAAATATTCAACACCTGATAGTTTCTGGACTTTCACTCCCAACCAGGAACTAAATTTACTAGGTATAAGAATCCAGCTCTTTAAAAAAGTTCTTGGTGCAAATAAACATATCGTGGAACAAGTTTAAATAACAGAGAGCAGACGTTCAGACTCTGGAACCAGAGAATGTGTTGTTTTAAACAGTTATTAAACTGATTAATGGACACTTTGACACTGTGTGTGTGTGTGTGTGTGCGTGCGTGCGTGCGCGCGCGTGTGTGTGTGCGTGTGCGTGTGTGTATGTGTGTGTGCGCGCGCCCCTCTCTCCCACCCCCCAGAGGTGTAATTCCTACCTGCCACTCTGTTCCCTCTGCCTCCTTTTAGAACAGCTTGAATACACTGAACCTCTCCCCTCAGTATCTCTCCACCAGAAGTCATGTGGGACCACCTCTCATCCCTCCCTTCATTATCCATTCTTTTCACTCCTCTTCCATTTTTTCTTGCAGCTCCTCGTCTTTACTTCCCCTCCCTCTGTTCGTCTGTCGGTCTGTCTGGCACCTCGAGCGCTGCTAAGCCTTCAACCAGTGTCAAAATGTACAGCGCTGGAACACCGGCTCCGCTGTGTTTAGTTGGTGGCATTCACGCTCTCTCACACACACACACACACACACACACACTCATACAGAAGCAAATGTGCACAAATATAGAGATTCACACTCGCACACATTCAGATTCATGTCCTTATGATGTGTCACACACATGCGCGCGCGCTGTATACAGTGTGGATAATAAACAGCGGAACATCAGTCACATGTGTTTGCATTATGGCATGGAGAGAGATATGACAGAAATCAACAACACGGCTCCACACACACTCACACGTATGGTAATGCAGTGAGTTATTGAGTCAGACAAGTCAAAGCCTTCCAAAGTTGGTGTGTGAGTGTGTCACTGTGTGTGTGTGATAATCCATTGGTTCTGTTCTGTGCTGATTCCGGGCACTAAGCCCTGCCACAATTATTCAAATCCAGGCTTTTAGTTGCAGCACACCTCTCTCCATGGGCCTATGAGCCAGTAATCTTGCCTTTGGCCCTGCATTTCAAATGGCCTTAACTCCCATAAGGAATGCATATGAAGAGGAGCCACTAGTGCCTTAATCCGCCCTGTTTAAGTTGCTGAAACGTACACCTGTCACGCTGTCTCGCGCCAGAGCTTGTGGCTACTGATAGCCGGGCTTTAAATCCAAAGGAATGTAGCTTTTTAGCCCTTTAGAAATATTATCATGTGGTTTTGGAGGAGGTGCAAGTGACGAGCCAGAAAGGAGCCCCTCCCTTCCTGCCTCTTTATTCCTGAGTCTTTTTTTTTGTCTTTTTTCTCATGTCATCTGACTCCGTTTATAATCTCTTACTCTCCCATATATCTGGTTCTTTATTCCAGCCTTTTATAAAAATACAGTTAGTTCCTGTAGACTGGGGAAAAATAATACATTTCCACTTCGTGTGACGTCATTCCCAATACTAACTTTTCACATTGAGGTCGGAGCTAACGTTGCAACAGGCTCATGAATCGTCATTATCAAGCCATAAGAAGTACGTTGAACGGTCTTTCCCAGTCTTCAGGCTCGTATGTGATACGACATATGAAGGTATAACAGCCTTTCCCACTAATGCACCTGCGTGTTTGCTATTATTAACAGTACGTTCTGAATCGATGTCATCATGTTGCGTCTTTCTGCCTAAATAGGTCACTAATGGCTTGAGTTATGAAGAAAGATTTGGAAAAACAGCCGTACCTTGGAGGCTATAATATTACACTAATGCATCATATTGTGTGAGACGAGGCATCGCTCTCCTGTCAGAGTGACGCGTCAGTTCATCGGATCACTGTGACGAGGCATGTTCAAGTCCCTCTATGAGTTTTAGTTTAGTGGTTGACTGTGAGTGTGACACAACTAATAATCTAAAAACCTTATAATATAAACACAACATTATAAAACATTATATTATACATGAACATAATGAGGATGTGCACATGTACACATTAAACATGCGGTCAAGCTTAGAGGCTGATAGAAAACGCCGATGGGTCAATTTTAATGTTCATTAAGTTCATTAACCACAATCACAATCTTTCAAAACCACTCCCCTCCACTTGTCTACTGGTAATATTAAAATATATGTAATGATATGAGGTATTTTTGATGTGTAGTTGGACGGACACCTGCCTCGCCCCAACAAACACTTATATGGGTCATGTGAGCGCATAGGGACCAACAACATCTGTGAGCATTAGGGCTGCAGGCCTTATTGACCTAGATGAGCACACAGGGCTCCTTCTGGGGAGCTGGTTGCGATATTGGGTCCAGTGTAGAAAGAGGCACGAACAGACACGACATGAAAAACCTCCTTTCCACCATCAGAGCTGAAAAGGTGCAGAATAGTCGTTGTTTGGCCCACGCCCACACAGAGACATGCGCGCCAACTGCACACATCCTCTGTGCCTGTGGTGGGGACAGTGATCAGCTCAGGACAGCTGCACGGCAGCCTCAGGTAAAACAGAAACTCCCAGCCTCTTACACAAGGGACCAGTATGTACTCGACATCTGCTGTCGCAAACACACACACACACACAGACGTTTTTTTCTCCCCTGGCTAACAACAAGCCCGTTTGAGCCGGCCACAATATGTTTCAAGTAGACAACTTTGCAACTTGGTACAAGTCTCCCAAACTCTCACAAGCCCTGATCAGAGCATGTGGTGCCCAGAGGTAGGGGAGTTCTCACATGTGCTCAGGGCAAACACACCAACACACAAACACACTCAGCCTCCCAGCAGGCTTCGGCTGGCACGCATGAGGCCCAGTGGCTCCTGGCTGCCAGGCTGTCTGGGCCTGGACTTTTACCCAAAAGAGAGGTACTGCCAGCGGGCTGCTGCTCTACCCATGGCCCAGGCCTGAATGAAGGCCTTCAGAGGTTTAGTCCTGTCGGTGTGTGTGTGGTTAACATCGCTGTGTGCGTTGGCAGTGATGTTTGGGCCATCTGGTTATCTGGTCCCCCTCTAGGACCACACGTAGCAGTACAGTAGCTGCCACAGCCATTTACAGGCCCACACACTCGCAGGGACACACACACACACACACAGTCCTACCGCTGCTGCCCTACATCCTGTTGGGATCATTGTCCATATTCTTATGTAATTTATGAAACTGTGATGTGCTGTTTATGCTGCTATGTGATCCACAGCCACCTAATGTTCTCCACCACCTGCTCTGTGTTTAGAGTCGGGGTCTTAATGCAATAGCGTGGGCGACACTGGACAGACTGAGAAGAGAACAGCCAGTGACTCATCAGGCTTAAAAAAACAACAAGCTAATGCAGAGAAATAATTGAAAGTAAGAGGCCTTTATGTAAGGTGTATGTGGATCACCAGCAGCAGGCATGTGCGAGTTCTTTAGCTGGTATCTGCAAAGCTTTCTCCTCTCCTCTCCGATACGTGTGTTTTTCCTTAGTGTTGCTACTTAAAGTACTGCTTTGGTGGGGGGGTTGGCAGCTAATGCAGTTCTTTGTGTACTGTAGGAGCTGGTTTGGCACTAGACAACAGAGTGGAAGGTTGTATAACTGTTGTGGCTGTTGGCTGACCCCTTGCATTGTTTTCCCGAGCTGCACTTGTTCCTTACCAGGCTGTTAGCAGTTAGAGATGCTCACTGTGATCTTCTACATTTACACAATGTGCGCTTCTTTGGATGGAGCACAGCGAACCCAAAGGAGAAATACCATTCAGTAAGCATTCGTGTTTTATTTCCGTCCACCTTTTAAAGTCAATAATCTCTTGGCCAACGCGAGAGTTCAGATAAAAAAGGTAAATTTTTTGACAGTAGTGCTGCATTGATGAACCCACCAGGTTAAAAACCTAAAGTTTGTGACTGAGTCATTTTTTTTTTTTTAATTAAAAACAGGCCTTAAAAGCAAGAATAACATCCTTCTTGTGTTGTTGCTGACAACTACTGTACAGCCGGTGTACTACCTTATTAATAAGACAAGGAAGTACTTGAGTGTTGGTTAATAAACAGAGTCGGGGACGGTTGCTGAATTCCAGACTCGCTATCAAAAGGAAGACAGACGAGGGGAAAATAGAAGGAATGCACTGACAATACAATACAGTACAATAAGAATGAATGGCACAGAGGCCATGGCAGTTATACGCTAATGCAAAACGAATGTCTCTAATTACCTGCTGTGTAGAAAGAGGTGCTGAGTTTCAGGCTTTTTGTCATTAAATAGCTACATTAAAGTCATTCTCATGAGGGCTGCTCTGCTGTACTGTACCTAGTCCTCGTGGTTTCTCTGCTCTTTCCATTCCTTGTTTAGTTTTTTACTATTAGGGCTACTATAGGGTTGACGTTGACATTGCTTTGTTTGGGTCCACAAGGCAGGACGAGGCTCAACCATCTTGTTTAAACGTCCACTTGGAGTATTTTGGTGGTCAAAGGTCAAAGTCACTGTCACCTGACATCTCTCTGTGTCCTGTCAGAGTCAAGGAAGTGCAAGGCGTTAATTCGTCGTTTATCTCTTATACTAATAGTATTAAATACTGTATGTGATGCACATTTCCTGCCTCTTTTCCACATCATCATGTTACAATTACCTGCCTGTACAATAATACCACCTTAAAATGATCATTATGAGTGAGTCGTCTATATATGTATAATAATATCATTGATTAGATGAGGAATGTGGAGTGATGAGGGGTTAAAAATGAAACGTCTCATGCTTCTCTGACACACAGAGGAAACTAATGATATACATCCAAGGGCATATCGATTTTCATCTGTATCATATCCTAAGGCCGTAGTATTTATTTCTTACTCCACAGCTGTGAAATGTTTCCCAGTTCACTATACACTGGACATCCGACTAATGCCAAACATAGAGAGAGAGAGACAGAGGGAAGAAGCTTGTCAAAATTCATGAATTTTAAAGATGCTAAGAAATGATGGCAAGGTGGACATGTGGCTAAAGACATATTCTGTAAATGAAATGTTCCACATTCAGTAGCTAAGGTTAAGTATTTTAAGTTAAACAATTGCACGCAGCCAATCAGCCCTCGAAGGAAACAATATTCATTATATTCACATAGGACAAAAGGTGCTGGATTGGAAAACAACACAGTTTAGCTACAGCACTGGAAAATGTTCTAGCCAGAAAGAAAAATTCATCTGCGCTTTCGCATGGTGCCAGAAACATGGTGATGTAGTGACAACACATCAAGTGTGCTCCTGCTAGTTGTCATACAGTTCCCACAGTTCATTTAAGAGTCTGGCCACTGACTTACTTGCAAACCGTAGAGAACAATATACGCACAAGGGTTCAACAACAGTTGTTAGTGTAACTTAACTAATACAGCATAGCATCTTCCTCATGACTCTAAACATAGAAGCAATGTACTAGTTGACTTTGGAGGACCTTACTACCGTAGTCCTGACATCTGGCTCTCCCACTCATCCGTCCAGTTAATCTCCGTTATCCTTGATCATTACACACACAGGCGTAGCTTCCAGAGTTGAGGGATTCGTGTTTCTTAGACATAGACTAAGACACAAATAGCCACCATCACTGCGAGTGGAATACCATCACAAAGTTTCACTTAAAAGGTACAAAGAGTTTTTTCCTCCAGTCTTGAAGTAGGAAAACTACTTTTCCATTAGTGCTGGTGCTGACATCTGGATCGTTCTTGCAAATAAATTGCAGATATAACTTTCAGTCATATCAAGTTCTAAGGTACGACCAAACACAGCAGTCTGTCAGCTAAATCCCAGTAATAATTAGCAATAACTGGTAAATTTAATAAAATTAGCGCAGACCACATAGCATATGTTTTTGTTTTAAAAAATTACAGCCACCTTTTACCTTTCACAATTGGAGAGCCAGTAGGATTTGTGCATTTTACTACTCCCCCACAGTCATCATTACACACACACGTACACACACACTGTCTCTCACACAGTCCCACACTTCCATGTCCATACTATTATCCATTTTTCACGTCCAATTGCTCTGTTATGGTAATCGTCGAAGGCTCGCCATGGGATGATTACTCACAGCTGACTTCAGAAGCTTCTCCCTCCTCTCTCCCGCCGTTCTCCTGCTGGCTCTTAATGCACTATTAACCCATTCCTACTTATTAATTCCTTCCCAGTCATTGCAAGGCGTCCATTCTCTGATATGTGTCATCATTCCATGCCTATTAGCTCCTCAGCCAATAGTTATTCCTAGCGTGCTGCCACACTTTTTCATTCCCCCTCCCCAACGATCTGTTTAAGGAGGTGTAATTGCTAAGGGGGGGTCGGGTGGGGTGGGGGGTGTAAAAAGGAATTTCAGACAATGCCGCTATGAGGCTTGCAACTGTATTCTTGCTCTTGTGTGATCATGCCGTCCACTCACACTCATGTCCTCTGTATTGTGGCTACGGTCGCAGCTGAGATGATTTCTGCGAGGTTGTTGGTGTCATTCTGTCATTTCATGGACAGCGCTACTGTAAATGGCTACTTCACATCTTGAATTGCCTTACAAAGCAGTCTGCACCATGTGCTCCCTTGACTGACTTCTAGAATGTTGTTGTGTTGTGTTTTGATAATCGGTAATTAACCAATATTTCTAAAGGTCTTAGTCAGGCCATTGCTTTCTTTGATGGACTACAGCTGTCAAGTGTGTCTGTTTGAATCTTTTCTGGACATGGGTTCTCTCTGAGTACTTTATGTTCCCCTGCTATAAATCCTAATGGAGCACTCTTGGATAAAGAACAGGAATATTCCTCACAGTAGATCTTGGCAACCAGCTTTGGAACCACTGCTTGTGTCAGGGCCTGTGGTTTTGGACCGTCCCGAGACATATGGAAGAATGCTGGAATCACACAAAGCCCTTTAGCTCGTTGGGCTCAACCACACTCCATCTCGGGTTTCCTTAAGGCCACATTAAAGTGGAGCGGTAGCGCCAAGTGTGGTCTTTTTGATGGAACTTTTACTGATTTTTATACAGGCTGGTCACACACGACTCCGCAGACGTCAATCAATCAAAAAGCAGTGTTTGTTCTACACTTTTTTATACAAACGTCGGCCCCAAAACAAACTTGACCACGAGTGGCCCAGAAGTGCCAAGGCAATGAGAAGCTAAATTATAAGGACAGCTGTTACTGCAAATGATCTAAGACAAGAGCAGATAATCTACAGCCTGGGTAACAACCAAGACCTAATGGTTGTGTTGATATTAAAGGATCGTGCAGTCTGCACAATCCAATTGTGGCTAAAACCAAGAAAACACTATATTACTAAGACATATCTCGCAAATATCCAATATAGCTTTCATGGGAAAATGCTTATCACTTGGTGAAACATATGTTGAACAATGTAAAACTCTTCCAACCAAACATTTCTCAAAGGTTGCAGTAGCAGTTAGCGGTAGCAAAAGCTTCGGGGAGGGGTGCTGACAAGGCTGGATTAACCTGTTAAGGGCCCCAAAGGAAAAATGTGCTTTTGATTCGCTGCTATTTTCAGTGCTTCATGTGTGTTTTTGCCATGTGCAGAGTACATACATCAAAAGTCCCTTATAGTACTGGAGGAAATTCTTAGGCCACAATTAGAGTTGTTGTTATGACAAAACTATTATGATCATATATATTTATTTCTTTGTCTTAGAATGTGACTAGATAATATAGGAATTATGTGCATATTTTGAAAACATTTCCAAGAAATATGAAGATGTTAAGGATAGAAAATAAATAGGTGTGGAAGACAAGAAAATCTGATGAAACATTTACCAGTTTGTTCTTTGAAGAACTGGAAGAAGTCCATCAAAGACCTGGCTCAATTTGGTACGACTTTATTTGGATGCTAAGCTGATCCTGAATCTGAAAAAAAAGCTTGATCAGTAATGGTCTTTGTGGAAGGATAGAATTAATTAGACATGTAAAATATATAAAAAAATAAATAATAAAAATCTTTCTCTGTTGCTGTCAGCACAGCCATAATTACATACTTCCAGGACAAGGTAAGCAACTGCACAGACACTCACTATTCTCACAAACTATTTTTTACCGTCAACCACCTCTTGAACCCTCCCCACCTCCCCCCTCTACTTTTCTCTCACCTGAAGACTTTGCCATTAGCAAACACCCCCTAACTCCAGATGCCACCTCTCTGCTACCTGTGAAACTAGAACACTGTCTGCCTTTACTCCGCTCTCGGATTTGCTGCCTTTGACACGTTTAACCACCAAAGTTTTCTCACCACGTTGTCAGAATTAGGAATTACATCAACCGTCCTTAATTGGTTCATCTTATATCTTCAAGACAGCCTCCCCCTTAAAGACTTTGCCTTTCGTGAGCCATGGTTTGGTAAGGGTGCTGCTAGAAATGGTAGGAAGCCCATTTTAAGTGTGTATTATTTGAAAGTTAACAACGTCATTGATATGACTATGTAAAGCAATGTAAAGTCTCCTTGAACTAAGAGCTGAATAGCTACTAACATGTGAGTAATCCAGAACTTTGAGCTGACTATAGATAGAGTTTGGAGACGTAAAGTAGATCTGTACTGTAATTGCTGACAGTATTTAAGGCCCATTACAATGAGAACCGCTGCTCTGACATGGCTGAACACCATCCATTGTCTGATTCCCCCCTCTTCCCAGTTCCCTTTTTAACTCTCTTTCTTATTCAATACTAACCCAGATGATTTGGCATTCAAACCAATTTGCCATTCACAACTCCACTAATAACTCCGGCCTTATATTGCATTAGCGATTCACCACCCCGCTAGGGAAGTCATAGTCTAACTGTTCTCTCGCTAACGTTCTAGCCCCCTTTGATTTCCAGTTGCATATATCAACCTGCAATTACTAGACCAGGTCTGGAAACTGTCAAGCATGACTGCAGAGGTATTGGAGTTATGGCAATTACACTCCTGTAATTGAACTGCCATGGGTGAAGATGTTAAACACTGTGTCTATAGTGGGAGTCCATGTCGCCACTGTCTCATTCCATTTCACTCCTTTTCTCAATCTCACACACCATGTGAAATGCTGCCTTTTTTCTCCAGTAAACCATTCAAGGACTCTAAACTGCAAAACAATGTGTGATCTGGTATTTAACTCTGCAGTGATTGGCTGTTGGATGCATTGTAACAAATCATTTTGTATTAGACAAATCAGTCACTACAGAGATGTTATCTTTCCAGAAAAACACAGTGCAGGGACTGTGGATCAATTGGTAGAGCAGTTGTCCATGAACCGCTGGGCCTGTGATTTGAGTCTCAATTGCTCCTGGAAACATGTTGAGACAGACACCAGGATGCATATAGATGTGGGGTAGGAGAATGGAATGCAGCCTAATGTGATGCACGTGTGTCGCTTGTATCACAGGGAGCGTTAAAGAAAATCATTTTACTCGAGCTCTATTGATATGAAGATTGACAATAATGAGCAGTGTTTCCTGACTGGTTCCCACACACGCCTAACTTAGCGCTGGTGTTCCAGTCCAGAGTCCTAAATCTGACGTGACAGATTATTTGGATACAGACAAACATATTACTAGACTCAAAACAACTTACTCCTTCTGAAATCAGTATTATCTGCCTCAAAGCCCAGAAAAATATCACTGATTTGATTCTATGTCAAAATGAATTTTCTGTTGGCGTGGTGACACTGCGAACTGGACGAAACTAGCAGTGAATGCAGTAGCATGAACTTGAATAACTGTCTGGAGACATGAACAGTAGCATTCGTATTCTAAATTCTGCCTGCGTTGCCTAATTTATTCTGAAGAGAACATTATGTACACGACGCCACCATGAGTGCTACAGTTGACTGAACGAGTTGTACGGGGGGGCGGATGGAGGTAATATGTCCAGATTTTGCACAAATCCAAAAACATTATGTCCTGGGTGTCCTAACATGAACTTGTACTATTCCACATTCTCTCGCTTGTGCCACAGTGTGAGAGCAAAAGTTGCTTTCCTTAGTTCTTTCTCAGGGAAGCCATCACTGCTGCAGAGTCCTCCTATCAGCTGGCTTCTGTTGTCTCTGCCGTTCTCACACTCTCTCTTTTTTTTTCCCCCGCTTCCTTCATGAACTCGGCTTTACCTCATGTACGCATCTGTATGGCTACCTCACTCTGTCTGTCTCTCTCTCTCTTTCTTTCTTTCTTTCTCTCTCCCCCCTTCTCTCTGTCCTCCGATGTGCCTCTGTCGTTCAGTCTGTCTATTTACACTGACCCTGTCCTCATTACTGTCACAACACTGCAGCAGCTGGCTGCCTGAGTCACAGCCGCCATTGTCGATTCCTTAGTCGTCCCCACTCTCACCCACTTAACGTAGTGAGGTGGAGAGAGAGATACAGTAGAGGGGGGAACAGGTGGAATGAGGAGGGGAGGTGAGAGCTTATAGCAGGTAAAAGAAGAAGGTGATATGAAAATTTAAATAGAATGTTTTTTGACATTTAAGGTGGTGGTTTCAAGCTTTAACATGGAAGCTAGATTCCCTTTGCCATCATCATATGAACGGGGGGGTGGGGCTTTCTCTGAGTGTGGTCAGTCCAGAGTGTCCAGGAGTGACAGTCATGATGTTTGTACGCTGCAGCCACTCGTGACCCTGCTGCCATTAATGATTATAGCGCTTCAGCAATCATTTCCACGTAATCCAACCAGCTATTACCTTGTCACCACAAAGCTAAGAGGAAAAACAGTTTCTAGCTTTCCAGCATTGGAACATTGGTCCGTTGAATTGTGGCAATTTCAGCTCAAGCTGTGAAAGTTCTTGAATAATGTCTTGTGGTGTCACTGGTTGGCCGCAGAGACTGCAGATGTATAGCAGGACGTCTGTCTTAAAAGCTGAACACAAAGCGTTTATCAGGCAGGACAGGTTCTGCTGACATTGTTCTTACAAAGTCAAACACACTTTCCTGCAGAGAGAAGACTGTGCAAATGTTTCTCTGCTTGTGTGTCCACTGTCTACAATAATCCAAGTGTTCATATTAGAGTATGGATCAGCTGACATAATTCCTTCCAAGGCCATTCTCAACTTAAGAGTGTGTGAAAACCAAAGTATAGAGTATTTACCCACCAACAATTGAGGTTACATTGTGAACTGCGATTAAATATTTGGCCTAAATGTTGACCTGAGTGAAGTTTCTAAATATTTTTCGACAATAGTCGAAGTTGAAATTGAAAGACAAAATACATGAAATAAGTGAATGAAAAGCATGTATAGTATCGAGTAAAATGTTAACCATCAAAACTCCAAGGTGTCGACCTCCACAAGTACAGTCATGTGCAGAAGTTTTTCTCTGTTTCTTTTGTTATCACCAATGAGGGAGTTTGAATTAGGCGAGTGCAACCTCAGATGAGCCTGAGATTAGATTTTCTGCCCTAAATTACTGACCTAGTTACAGCATATGATGTCATAGCATGAAGCTGCTTCCAAATTAGCTCCATGCCGTTTTACCATTTAGAAAAAGTTATTGCATGGTTATAGTATACAGAAAAACACCTGCTGTACCACAGAGGAACACTACCAAATAGATTTATAAAAAATACCGGTTTTAAATTCACTTTTTAAAGAGCACTTCCTGTACCAAGAGAAGCTGATCAGTGAAGAGGCTGCAGCAGAAATACTGTAGCCGAAGACAGCGACTGTGTGTGTTTTGTATGTGTCAGAGTTGAGCGGTGGGGGGTGGGGGGTGGGAGGGCTTGGCGGGGTGGGGCTGGTTGAGCTTAGCCAATCCTGTGCTTGGCACTTTCATCTGAATTAAGCTGTGCAAAACAGGCCCCAGGGCTTGGTTGCTAAGCAGTGAGATGGGCTTGCCGATTTCCACGGAGACCTCAGTGGCGAGAGCCTCTCTGATGGCCTGAACCAGACACCCCATAATAATGAGCAGCGCCACAGCAACAATAGAGACCCCAAATAACGGGGTGCACGCTGCTCGTTTGCTGTAACGAGGGGAATTATGCATGTTATGCAGGATAGTTCCATTGTTTCGGCTTCATCTCATGTTGCGATGCCGACAGTGACCTCCCAGATATGTCATATGGAGAGTGTTCTCTCAGTCTTTAGGCTCTTTATTTTTTAGCCAATGAAATATCTAGTGAAATGTTTCTTTATGCTACTGTTGGGTAATCTATTCGGGGAAGGATACCAAGTTCAGATCCTCTTCCTCTTTGTTTGCTTCTCTAGCTGAGGGGGGCGCATTTCTAGCTATTTTGTAATTTGTAGCCATAGAGACATGTTGGTAAACTTGGTAACCGTGGCAGCAGGGATTCTATTTGTTTCCCTGAGAGCTCTTGAGGTCCCCTCGTAAGGGCATTTTCCTGAGGTCTTGTTTTTTTTCCCTCCTTCTTTTGACATGGGGGCGGGGGTATTGCGGGTGACCTTTTGGATTTTAGAGAGTGGAGAAAGCTAAACAAGCCAAAGTCTGTTAGTCTGTCAACAAACACTTAAAGGTCTCAGGAGAAGTTGGGAGCCTCCGGGGACTAGGGAATGCTATTCATCTGGAGTGTAGGCAAGCACGGCCAAGGATGTTTCAACAGGGCACGTAAACAATGACAAATGCCTAGCCGTTCTCGCTCGTAATAATCCCGTACCAATATGCAGACGCTGGCTGGGGCACTGGATGGGACTGCATGTTAAAGGTTAAGTGAAACATATGAATAATAATGTGCTGTCTCACCGATTCCCTCGTTTTGGGGGGTCCAGATACATTTGCAAATGTTAACGGCAGCATTGTAGATGCATTTGTAGATGCAACGCAAAGTCAAACAGTACCTTTTGGTGCGTGTGTGTGCGAGACACGGGATGACTGACAGGCTTGATGTGACATTTTTGGTGTGATTGTAATAGTTTTTTTATCATCTGATTAATATACATTTGGACATATCTGCCTGGAGGCAAACTAAAATGTCATAACTGAATCACAACAGGTCTCACTGCGCCGTGTTCGCTGTCAGTGAAGACACTTATTTTGGTGTATATAACCCTGAGAATTATGGATTTTCCCTCCATCACGTTGTTTCTTTATAGTTACTCGCTTCCTTTTTAGGGTTACCTACGTTGAATATAATATTCAGTGGCTCACGGTTGACACATAAGGACAAGGGTTCCCAGCTGTCGTCCTCCAGAACCGCTGCTCTCCCACCTTTAGGTTTTTAGCCAATCAGAAGCTTAAGGACATCATGTCAGGTGAGGGTAGAGGGAATTGGTATCTTCCAGCCTCTGAACACCCATCCTGCATTAGGAGACACCTTCTACCCTCTTGTGATGCCTCTTGTGCTGTAGGCAGTTTCATCATCTGCTAACATATTACTGCACGTTAAAAGTACAAGTTCACTGTCCCTCATCAGCACCTCTTCCAACTTCTCCAAACAGGAGCGAGATCTGGCAGGTACAGCGAACCGACTGTAACTATTTACAGTCTACCGTAATGTTAATTAACCACATTATAAAAAACCCACACATTTAAATGACAGTGTTAGCGGTGGCCCAGTGTGGCCAGGCAATTAGCTGCTGCCACAGAAGGCGACTGTGGCGATTTTTCTTGCTTAACTCATTAGAGGGGTCTCCGGCAGCGTGCTCACTCATGTCAGGCCCGCATAATTACTTTAAAACAAGGGGGGGAAAAAGAAATCAAAGTAGCCACTGCCTGGCATTGTTCGCTGGCCCCTCATCTTGGAATTTAATTAGGCGTTCATTTTAATAAAAACTCATTTGGGATGAAATGTGGCGTTAATAGTGTTCTGGTCCCCTAAAGGCTGTCACGTCTTGCAGCTTAGATGGACACTGACAGGTGACACCGTGGCTTTTTATTAGCAGATATCAAAGTGCTTTGATAAGACAGAGAGACAATGTACACATGCAGAGTATGAAAGATATGAAGCAGGTTTAAGCACGTGATGGATTTAAGAAGAAATCATCTAGAGTTACTCTGCTTCTGTCATTAAAAGTCCACCGTCTCTCACTGTCAGCGCAGTAATAATGTTTTCTACTCCGGCTGAACAGTGATGTTTCAACATTTTTCTGCAGAAGAACGACCTCAGAATCGGGTCCTCAGTAGATTATTAGACCCTGACGCTGTGTCTCTCTGTGCTCGTGTCCAGCAACACAACATGTCTTCCTATTAATGCCCTCGCTGTGTCCTCACATCATCAACACCCCTGGCCACACAGGGTCTCGCCAGCCAATCGGGTCTGCTTCTCCACTGTGATGCCCCGCTGCAATCTCTTATCTAATTGGTCACTGGTGAGTTGCCCTCTTACCAGGAATGCTGATGACCGTAAGGATGGTCCTGTTCCTGTGAACCTCTGTTGATCCATGAGGAATTCTGAGCAACTTCCATCTTAACTCTCCAAACTATTACACACATAATGAATACGCATTCGAGTCTGACCTCCATAATCGCCTGTAAACTTTTGTTTTCCTGCCTGCTGCAGGTAGGCTTTCCGGGGATGTGGCTTTAATTGTATGGGGAGAAGCAGTAGGTGGCTGATAGAAGAGTGTGAATCCACGTATGCAGTTATGTTTCAGGCATCACATGAAGGCGTTGCTGGTTGTTTACATTTTTTGAAAAACAAACATAAGCATTGATTGGTCCAGATAAATGCCGTGTTTACTTTATATGATGTACCAATTGGCTACAGGTGCACCGATGTTGCAATGTGTCAATATTCCAAGTTATTACATGAATGAATTAGAATTTTGACAATGTTTCCGTCTGCAGCAGAGACGCTATGACACTTTGCAAGTTTAACTCAGATGTCAAATGTTTGAGCCACATTCTTCTTAATGAGCAACATTTGTTCTGCCTCAAACACCACGCTGCTATATCCGTATCTATTAACATACGGTGTCAGAACTGGCAAGTGGTTTGATATCTGAAGTCCTATAAGTGTCCTATAATCACAATATTAATAAGAAGAAGAATCCACTTTATTGTCATTGAATACATTTTTTTACATGTTACAATGAAATGTGTCCTTCTGCATTTGACCCCTCCGCCCTGTGGGGGGGGGGCAGTGAGCAGCCACAGGCGGCGCTCGGGGAGCTAGCGCTGGGTGTCTCGCTCAGGGACACACCTGGTGTGGGGGATGGGTGACTCAGCTGGGAGTCGATCCTGCTATCTCTGCATCCCAGCCCTCTGCCTTAACCACTGAGCTACCAGGCCCTTAAGAATAATCTGCAGAAATTTGCAAATGTCAATGGAGGGAAGCAACATGCTTTTGCTGTGTCTGCCAAAAATCTAGCAGAAGAAGGAGAAGTGGTGGAATTGCATCTTCTCAGCTTCCCCATGATTGAGGATTCCACAGGAGATCACGGTCCACGCAGATTTGGCAATGTTTTATTCTCAATACGCTGGCCCAACCCTCCCGGTGTTTATACGGGGCTGGGGACCTAGGGCTGGTCTTGTCCAGGACCACTTTGACATATGGTCAGGAGTCAGTGTTGGTAGGTGACCACTCTACTAACCATGTCATTACAGATTCCCCCTTTACTTCTGTAAGAATCTATGTCTCAGGTCTTTGGAAGATAAATCACAAATTAATGCTGAAAAAGTATATATGTGGAGACACTACAGTAAACACAATGATTGTGGTTTGTTGGGTACACCCAGTAAATGTTTCTGATGTGGTTCTTGTGCATGACAAGTAACGCCACATCTTCTCACGCTGACTACTAGATGCCATTTTCCCTTTCTTCTGTTCAGGTAGATGTGTAAAGGAATTTGATTTGAGTAGTTTCCCTTGTGCCAGTGACCTTGTTGGGACCTTGTGTGGTATTCCTTGTAGGAACAACACCACAGGCCTCACTTTCACTTCCAGTCATTGGAATATACAATGACAGCACCTTCAATCAATACTGCAGTGTGACTGGAGGGTAGAGGCCAGTTTTCTGGCACAAATGCTGTTCTGGAATTCATAGTCTGCAGACTGGGAAAATATATCAGTGTTTTAAGAGATTCGTAAATGTTATATAAAACTGTACAGTTGAGTATAGTGCCTTTCTGACAGTGGACCATTGTATATGTGAAAATGCTGACGCACGGAGAATAGGTATGTACTGGATGTACAGGAGATTTGAAGTAAACACACTAACAGAATAAATATTTATTGTTATTAAGTAAAAACAGGAAATTTGTCAGCTATTATCGTCTAACTGTAAAGCTCCCACAAAATGTGTGTTGAAGAGGTGCTGTCAAAGCGTCCTGTGTATATATCATAGAACAGTCCTCCAGCACTTCCTAAAGGTTTTTGAGCAGGGCTTGTCGTGGTGGAATAGAGTGGGTTACCAGCTCGATTCTCAAGGAAATTTTGTCACTTTAAAGGTTTTGCACAAAGTAGTTTAAACTTTAAAGCTGATACAATCAGTACTTACGTCGCAAATATATCAATGAGCGACAGTCTGAGATTAATTGCTCATAGTAATGGACCACGACCCTGTGACCCTGAGTCACATATGTAACTGTTGCACATGCACATGTCGACATTCTGTTACAAACGACGTAAGTAGAGTAAGTAACTTCATTTATATAGCACCTTTCAAGTCACAAAAGAATAATATAACGTATAAATGTCAATCATCAGCATAGCAGCGATATGATACATCAGTAAAAGTGTTTGAAATGTGCTAAAGAAGAAGCAGATGAACCAGAAATAACAGTGGCCCTAAAGCAGAACCCTGTGGAACACCTTATTAAAGTTTAATTTGGGACAACTTAAATTTTGAGGCAGCAACATTAAAGAAAAACAATCAGAGCGATATGAAGAAAACCACTGTAAGGCAGCTCCAGATACCTCAACCGGTCAGGTAGGATCTGAAGTGTCAAAGGCTGAGGAGAGGTCTAACATAAGGAGGACAGTACAGCTTCCTTTGTCTCTTTGCATCATATCTGTTGAATTCCTTTCATGGAAGCCAGATTTATCCAAAATGCTGTATATACCTGAGGCAGTTACCTGCTTTGCTTCTGACCATTCATATACAGTATACATGCATTCAAACATGCACAGTCATGTTATTCTGTTAGTTTGAATGTATTTATTAGTGCAGCTTTATCCGTTATAGTTTTCACAAGTCTTGCTATAGATTAGTGGTAGTAGATTACTGGCACAGTTGTAAAAGTTTTGCACTTGGTGGGAAGCCAGTGAGGGATCATGTCCATATTACTGCACTAATACCCTGGCAGTGAATTTCACAAGAATTACACTTTTAATGATGATTGTAATGATTGAGATTGTGCAGTTTATTATATTACAGCTGAAGAATTTGTATATTTTGTCATGTCCTCATACATTGTCTGTTTATTTTCTCCCTGACTTACGTTGGAAAACACCCAAACCTACAGTTTGAAGAAGATACGTATGCATAAGCAAAATTCTTCACGGAGGTCTTCTCCAAATTAGTGACAGAGGGTGAAAGAGAGAAGGCACGGAGAGAAAGGGAATACATGAAGGCTGAGGAGGAGTGAAAAGCTAATTAAAAAGATAAGTGACCAGCAGTCGCGGCCTGTCAGGGTGCAGATCCACTCCTGAAGTTAACCGGCTTTGTGTTGGATGGCAGCGCCTGACAGGCTCGACCGAGGCTTTGTATGGCCTCACCTGTGATGGAAACGCTCTCTGTTCGCAGGTGAAGGGCTACATTGGCTGGGGTGGCACTTAAACACACTAATAGAAGGACACACACACACACACCTTGCTCTTCGTCTTCCTCTTTCACACTGTGCATGTCTCCCTCCTCTCTCTGTTTCTTCCCCTTCTCTTCCCAGCCTCTTGTGACAGATCCAGGCAGTGGGTGGTGGCGCTGGCACATTGTTTCCTCCTCTCTCTCGCCTCTCTCTTTCTACCTCTTCCTAACGTACGCACAGATCTACACCCACACATGGGGTTATAATTAATACTTCTCCCATATCCATATTTCATGCTGTTAGCTTAGAAAAAGCCAGAGAGGCTGGGGTTTGGGGAGGGTTGAGGGAAGGATGCTAAAAAAGATCTCTAAGATTAATTAATGGTGGAAGAGGGGGGGAAAGGGGATGTGCCCTGGGAAAGCAGCAAGCTCTGCACAATGCAGCACACTTCATTTGAATAACTGAGCAGTGTGTTTTTCTTCTGCGCGGGCACGTGTGTGTGTGTGTGTGTGTGTGTGTGTGTGTGTGTGTGCGCGTGTCACCGCGACACCACTCTACCTGAAATGAAGGATAACTAGCCCACCGGATTAGAAAATGCACCATCTATCCTCTGCTCCTCCATCCCTTCCTGCTCTTCCCATTATTTGTATTCAAGGTTTTTTGAAATGACATTGCAATCTGATGATGCACCAGCCCATTATATTGTCTAGCAGGACAAATACCCAGGCGTTTTTCTGTGTAGAACTAACACAATTTTTCCATGTCAGGGTCTGTGTGCGTGTGTGTGTGTGAGGGGGGTGCATGGCAGTATAATTCTGGCAGTCTGGGGTGGAGGCAAAGCCCCGGGAATGCTGTCATTAATCCTGGAGGAGGACCATTGCGCACTCAGATTATTAGAGAAATACATTTGCATGCTGCATATGAGCCAGGTGAAAAGCACTGAAGGCACAAATTATATTTCCCTGACAGGTTGAGCAGGAGAACGGAGGCTGCCATCGCATCTTTGCACACACACACACACACACACACACACACACACACACACACTGATATGCATTGACATTCCTGCTGCTATACACAATCACTCAAAGAAGCTGTACATATGCACAAAAACAGGACAGGACACTCAGTGATTATACATGTATGGACATATTATGGGAAAGAAGATGCACTGTGCAACGATCCTTTTCCTATTCTGGGAGGAACACATACACACATTTGTCTTTTCAAGGATGCAATGCAGGAAATGATGCCACATTCAAAGCTAAGACTTAAATGTCAAAAAGCCATTTGAGGGGACCAGAAAGTGAGGACCATCCAAAATAGTACTTGTCCTCACACTGTATGAAACACAAGGTGGTCCTCACTAAGGTACATACAAATACACATGCACACACACACACGTATGCAAACACACACACAAAGTTCTCGGTTTGTGTGTAAGTATAGACAAACCCCTTAGGATAGAATGTCAAGTGTGGCCATACTGTACATTTTCATTTCTTCCATGTGTGTAAACCGCTTTGCGTGCGTGCGTGTGTGTGCGCGTGTCTTCCACGAGGTCCTCCAGCTCTGGGCTGTCCTCTCACCCTGCCTGTAATGGTCCATGCAGGCCCAGCCTAATGGGGTGGACACTAGTGTCAACTTCATTACTTTACATCTCCTGCCAAGATGAAAAGTCCCCGCCACTACGCTCCCACCCCCCCCACCCACACACACGCACCCTTTGCCTTCCTCTAACCTCGAAAAAGAAAGAGAAATGTGAAACGTTTCCAGAAATGTGTTGGTAACATCGTTTTGTTTTAGGGACGAACAGCAGGGTGGGAGGTGTTTAATCACTCGCCACCAGGCTACTCAGAGCGCTGACATGCCCGGCTGTTACCGAAGTCACTGAAGAGACTGTTTATTCATATGAGTCACTAAGTGCTTTTTAGCCTTGTGGAGTTAAGCCTGTGTGATGCTTTTACAAGGATTTTGATTGAGAGGAAAATGCTGGAAAAAAATCCACTGTTATTTTCTAAAAGATAAAATTGCACATGTAGCAGTGGCAAAATAAAACGGCCCGTCTGGCCCCCCCGTTTTCAGCGGGGGGGCCAGACGGCGACAGGTTCGGGTTGTCCGACACAGAATATTTAGTTCTCATTGCCTTTTTCCAATTAAGTTTCAGGAGCTTTCATTTACATTTTTAATCAATTTCAAAATGTGTGTTAGTTCATGTAGCCACGGCCCCCCCAGGCCACCCCCAAGACCGCCCCTGGCAGATAGTCGCTACAGAAATCAAAGTTTTTAATTTACTGGTACCTATCCAGCACACACAAAGCTCACGCTCAGACATGGCTGAACAAACGCTCAACTCACAGCTCACCCCGTTATCAAGGCAGCAAGACGAGTCCGAACTGAGCCCATTGAAAAGTGACATTCCTGACATTCAAGAGTCTGACGGAGATCTTTGCTATTCTCCTCGACACATTTAGTGAAAGAGTTCATCAAACTAAGTTCGGTCCCTACAGACCTCCTTCAGAGTCGTCACACTTCAAATAATTTCAGACAGAAATGTCTTGAATGCAAGTGAAGACACTGAGCTCAGCTCCAGAGCACCTGCATCAGAAATGCAGCCGTAACCCCGCAGCACTCCGCTATGCATTAGACAGCAGTAATGTGTGTGCTCACGTGATTCAGGAACAAAGTTCTGCAAACATTCGAGATCAGCGGCACCGATTTCATCCGCGTTACGGTTTGCATAACATCTTAAACCCAAACTAGATTCAGAACTCATTGATCCACTCCCCATTACGTTTTTATTTGTAGTGCCCTTTTCCTGGTGGTTTAGATGTAGTGTTGAGTGTTCCTACGGCAGACGTATAGTAGAAAGCACTTGCACTGCGCTTAACTTCATGCTTCCACTCCACTATACGTTTTCAAGGGAAATATTTTAGTGTGTTTACTCACTTACTCCACTACATTTATTTCACACACTGCAGCCTCACAACAAACGTATATGAATGCAACGCAGTATTAGTGTCGTCACAGTGCGGTAGCATCTCCTCTGATGACAGCAGGGTCTATAGGTTCTGTGGTTCCACAGCCAGTTGAAGACACGCGGTCTTATATGTCCAGTGCAGAGTGCGTTGGGCATCTTTCATCTCTTGGTTTGTGCCTATAGGCAGAGAGTGAGCAGCAGGCGGTGTGATTCTGCTCTCAAGCCCCTTGTTAGACATGCATATATTCCTATTATAGTCTGTACTCCCGGAACAACACAACAGAGCGCAAACAGAATGACCTTGAAATATTTATCCCCAGCCTCCGTTCGGAGAATTAAGTTTGGTGTCGGGGGCAACTTGCAGCTACCCAGCTTCACTTTGTGTGTGGAAGCATGCATGCCCACACACACCCATGCAACACACACACACACACACACACACACACACACACACACACACACACACACCCCCCATCCTTATGTAGACTGAGACAAACGGCTCGTGTACCATCTTGCAGTGTTGAATATTAAAGGCGGTCAGGGAGGCATAGCTTTGATTGGGACAATAAAGGCTGATGAACAGGATCTTAGAGCATGAGAGAAGAGTGTGTGTGTGTGTGTGTGTGTGTGTGTGTGTGTGTGTGTGTGTGTCACAGTGCAGGGGATAGAGCCAAAACCCTGAAGTGGAAGCCAGGAGCTGCCCAGCCCAGAATGCTGTGTGTGTGTGTGTGTGTTTAGGGACGGAGGGAGGGCAAAGAAGGGAAAAGTGACCCACTCCAGGCAAATGTGGGTCAAATTGATGATGAGGAGGAGGAAAACGTCAGCTATTCTCCGTCTATGCTTGTTGCAGGTTGCCTGTTGGTTTAAAGGCCATTTCCATCCGTTTCAGCTTATTTGTGTGGTTTTCACGCATTGATCGCTCATGACGTAACCGTACTCACCAAACCATTGCAGGGATCTGTGTGGGAGAGCGCGATGCAGGGTAGCATGGTGCTACCACTGCCGCGGCGTCAGTGGGAGATCAGTGTTGTTGATGATTGCTCTGCTTCAGTGACATTTAGTTCTTTTCCGTTACTAAGTTAGCACTTCCTGAATTCTTCACAGACTTCACGGTTTGGTTTTTATTTATTGTGTTATATACTGAACCTGTGGAACAACAGGTTTCTAAACTGAACTGGCTTGAGGCAGCGGCGTGCACTTTAGAGCGTTTGGGTCGCCCTGCTGGACTAACCAGTCGGAGAAGCAGATGGGTAAAATAACGGAACCAAGGTCTGTGACTCAAACAACACGTTTCACATTTACTAAACTCATTTCATTTTGGAAAATGTGAATTGGTGCACATTAGTTCTCCTTTGCACCTGCTGTGTCAGCTGATTCACTCATTCATTACGTGGACAGAGTAATATTTCTGACCTCTGGCTCACTTGCTCCGATCCCGCCATGACTAAGTTTTCCCCTCGTTTCTGGAGCGCGGTAGTTCTTCCACTTTAGTCGGAGATCAACAGCATCCAAAACAACCTTTAGATTTATTTGGAGATATTCTGTAATGATCCATCACAGAATATTTGAAAGGACGTCAGTATGGGAGACGTGATTGAGGCTTTGCCAGAAGCCTCTTTGTTGTACTTATGTAATTGTCATGTTCATAGGGAATTTTTATTGAAACAATAACAAAGCACATGTCCACAAATTAGCTTCACTTTTGCCCATTCAACTTCTCATTGTCTGCAATGCCTGTGAGGGCTTAGAATAATGGATGATTGGAGAAGAGAAAGGAAACGCAATGGGGTGTGTGTGTGTGTGTGTGTGTGTGTGTGTGTGTGTGTGTGTGTGAACGCTTGTTGGCAGTGTTGTAAAGAAAAGCCTGCTGGATTGCTCGAGCACAGTGGAAGGATGCCTGCCAGTTTCTACGCCACCGGGACTCTCTGACCCGTGCTTGTGTGTCTGTGTGTGTGTGTGCGTACACGCAACTGGACTAAACAACAGTGCATTCTCACAGTGCGCGCCTGTTCTTCTGCTGCGCGTGACAACCGCACGCGTACGTGTGTGTCTCTGCCCGCTCTGCAGTGTGCGTCTCGGCATGCGTCCCATCACGGATGTGTGAGTGTGAGCGCGTATGTGTATGTGTGGGAGGCGAGCAGATGAAGACGGTGCTTGCCTCATATTCGATGTGATCTGCAGCCTCACCTCTGTCATTATATTTAGCATACGATCCAGCTCCGTGTTTCATTATGCATTCCCATCTACTGCTCTGTGGTGTGAATCTTACATCTCAATTAGCCTCTCGGTTCTGGACATAAAATGCATTATTTGTGGCAAGAAATGGAAGAGCAAAGCTACCCAAAGTGTACATGAGTGACACATGCTAATTTATACAAATGCTCACACACACGCGGTACAGTACTGCTGCCCTCTGAGTGCATGCATATAGGCGGAGGTAATAAAAACTGGCCTTTAAATTAGGTTTAAAAGTAAAATCTCTGCTTTATTTTTTGAATGTGTGATGAATTCCTATGTCATGTTTAGACGGACTAAAACCACATGTTCTCACTATGCTGCCATACTTGTTTATTATTATTATTGTTGTTGTTTTAAACGCCCGTCATAGATGAAAACCGTTGCTTTGTTAGTAGAATATCTCACCAAGCGAACAGTAGTTGGCTTTGTCTTGTTATTCAAAAAATAAACACTCCACCTAAACATTTCTTTAGGATTTAAAGGTCATACATTTAGTCATTAAGTATGATTAGCATGTTACTTTATTACAATGCTCACAGGTTCCGTGAATTAGCTTTATTTATCTGGAAATAGGATACAGCTCACGTAGAGGACATATACTCTGTACTCTTTACTCGTGTTTCACGTGTCTCACGGTGATGCAAAGCTACACCTTCAGTGTTGGTAGGAAATGTGAAATGACTGGACAAAGCGACATTATCTGGCACGAGTGAGAATGGGTCTGAATGTGGAAGCATCTTTTAATAAGTTCCCCATTTCTTTGGAGGAAGCTGATACATGCAGTAACACAAGTGACAACAGAACACGTGTGCATTTTGTTTCCCTCACAACCGTTTGCTTTGTCGTAGTAGGGCACCGGGACAATATAAGTGAATGTCCTCTGCACTATTTCACATGGTGGCATGCTCCTGATTTTCAGAAGGAAAAGCCCCCAAAGAATATTTATCAAACGACTGTTACAATTCATAATCCCCAGCTGAGGTTCTGGAGGAGGAAATACAGGCAGCGTATGTCTCCACTCACAAACCACAGCCTTTGGCTAGTGCTGTTCACTGACCTGTCACATTCAGCCTGGATCGCCTTCTTCAAACCCTAGTTGCCCCCCCCCCTCTTCTCGCTAATGTGTTGTGATAAGGAGCTTATGTGAGGCTTCCCTAGCAAAACTACCCCTTGAGCTGTTCCAACAGTGGCGCGTGGGTGCACATCCGGCGATCGCTATCGTGCAAAGGTGACGCCGGTAAGTGGAGCCGTTGACGTTTCTACGTTACCAAGGACGACAGACCAGGCGAGGACAGAGGACACGATGGCTTCTCTGAGGCCCAGGGACACATGATCTTATTTTCTTCGGACTGCGTCTACCTGCCATTAGGCCATTTAATGTTTAATGCACAAAGGTAACACGTTATATTGTGCGGACGCCTTTCCAAACCAAATAATTATCAAAGCCGATGAGTTTTTTTTCTCGTCTTGATCTTCAGCTACATTTCAGCACAAAGCAGTTCCACATGTGCGCTGCAGCAGCGAGGGAGTGTTTACATGAACTCTCTACTTGTCTGTGCAGGTTCTGAGGACCTGGCTTCTACAGAGTGTGACGTGTGTTTTGTATAAATAGACGTGTGTGTGTGCGTGTGTGTGTGTGTGTGCGTGTGTGTGTGTCCTGACCCAGACCCCACATGTGCATGATCCTGTGCATGTTGGTCCCCTGAGTTCTGACTGTAAGATGTCAATAGCCAACCTGTAAATGACAGGCACAGAGGGAAAGTGTTTAGCAATGTGGCTGGTTCTTAAAAAGGTCACACCCAGACTCCCATACACACATCACAAAGCAGGGAGACACGTGTCACCTCCACCCAGAGCCGTGGTTCTCAATGTCTTTTAAAGAAGAACACACACACACCTTCAATCCTTGGCTTATTCAGTCAACAAAATGAGAGCTAGACGGCGGAGGCTTTTTCTGTCTGGACACAGGGATGAGACTCCTGAACTGAGCAGATGTAGTCGGTTGATGTATGTTCGAAGCCTGACTGAAACCCTGCAGGTGTGGGAAATGTTAAAGGAAACACAGCACACTTCACTCATGCTAAAATATGAAACATAAAACCTGTTCATCCCAGAACATTTGTCCTACTGAGCAAGAAACTGTCTCCTGTGTTGGTCTGGGACACTGCAGCGAGCGCTGTGGGCCAGTCTACGGCAGGCCGCCGTAGAAGAAGCCAAACGAACTGTTCAGCAGAGTTCAGCAGTGTGTTGTCGTCTTTAAAGTAGCCATCACTCACAACGTTAGGAAGGCACAGTTAGCATTTTAAGTTTAAGTAGAAATTCTCATTCTGTAGATTCTACCTCATGTCCTTGATACTTACCGTAGCGTTTATTTAAAGTTGGATGGGTTTGATGTAGTGATTCAGTTCGGTTCGCTCCAAATCCCAACAAAAACACGTCGGCGCTCTGTACGCTGCAACGGTAAGTGCTCAACAGGGAAAAAGCACAACCAGTGGAGAAGGAAGACCCGGGGTTAATGACGGGGGTGGTATATAAATGGAAAGAGAGAAGAGAGGTTATCGGTGGATGAAGCGAGGTGGCCTGGTAGCTCAATGGGTTAAGTGTCAGACTGGGAAGTAGAAGGTTGCAGGTTCGAATCCCATCTGATTCTTAATCTATCCCCTACCAGGTGTGTCCCTGAGCCAGACACCCAGCGCTAGCTCCTTGTAAGTCGCTTTGGATAAAAGCGTCTGCCAAGCAAAGTAAAGTAAAGTAAAGTAAAGTCATTCTGCAGCAGCACGTCTAAGACATGGTGTAGAGTCACCTAAGCCAGGTCGGTCAGGGCCCCAGCAGGATGACGGACTGAGACTTGCTTCCACGGGAGAGGAGCTCGATGGCCAGCGGCCCCGTCTACCTGTGGATCATTAAACTCTCTGTCAGAAGGAGGATTTAGATTTTACAGGAAGCCTGTCTGTCTCACTCCTGTCAGACTTCACCGAAGGCCTTTTTTCATTTCTAATGATGGAGAAATCAATCAGTGTAATTAATTTATGGCTCAAAGCACTTAATATGACATAGTAACCGTATGAATGTGTGTGATCACTCGATGTTGCAGCGCTGAGCGGTGGAAGGAGAAAACAGCCCCACTGCTGCACAGACGGAACCAAAACACAGACAAGCAAGTGAAAACAGTTGATGAAAATCAATGTGCACCAGTGTCAAATGATGTCATGTAACAGTGGAGAACAGCATAAAAGCCCGTCATTCACATGCATCCATCTTTTTCTCTCCTTTCACCATCTTCCTTCCACTTCTCCGGTGCCAGGCCTCGGCTCGGTGGAAGAAAAACAGAAAGCGAAAAAAAAGAATGAGGAAATGGGTGGGGGTGTAGGGATCAGGTTTCCATTCCACATTGTATCACTGGAGCAGAGTCTAAAACCACAGAGTGCACTGGCACTGGACAAAGAGGCTGGATTCAATAAATATGTGGACTAAGCTCTCCTATTCAGACCCTGTAGTATTGAATTCCTTATTTAGGTCATTTAGACTGGGCAGAATTGATACAGTATGCAGCTCAAATCTATAGCTCCATTTTTCTTCTCCTTTTCTCTCTGTCTTTGCCCTTCTAAATAAAAAAGAGAGATGAGGGGGAGGCCTGTGTGTGTGTGTGTGTGTGTGTGTGTGTGTGTGCAAGAATGGCTGCGAGAGAAAAAAGAGAGGAAGAAATTAGAAGGGCATGAAAAGCAAAAACAAATTGAATGAAAGAGATTGAGAAAGTGAGCTCCTCTATATGTGTGTGTGTGTGTGTGTGTGTGTGTGAGCTGCCAGATCAGTGGAGCACCAGGAAACTGCTC
>JAUMTR010000007.1:1722444-1750108 GCA_032270685.1 Microctenopoma stevenorrisi
TGAATGAAAGAGAGTGAGAAAGTGAGCGACCGGACAGGCACGGTGTGTGTGTGTGTGTGTGTGTGTGTGTGTGTGTGTGTGTGTGAGAGAGAGAGGTGGTATTTTGACATTTTATTAGAGTCTCATTGAGGTCTGCACTAGACAATGCTCTCCTGCCTCCTCATTTAGTGTGATCTTAATTGGCCATTAGATTGAAAAATAGCCCGTACCAACTCTCCTCTTCCTCTCCTCTCCTCCTCTGCAGCTTCAGAGCTGATTAGACCTTTGATTTACTAATAAACACAAAGAAACAGATTAACGGCAGGGCTGAGGCAGCATCAGACGTGCTTAGCTGTGTCTGGAATAGGAAAAACACCAGCCAAGGTTTTATCGATCGCTGAAAACTGATCAGATTTTATTTAAAGGTGCCACCACACTAAGAAATATTGATTACAATAGACACACGTGTGTGTCTGCAGCAGGGAGAATGGACACACACCTGATTTAGCATTATCTGTACTTTTTGGAAGTTTAAGTTTCGTGCCCTGATGCCAAACTATCAGAAGCGTCGGTTGACCTGCTGTTTTTATTTTATTGTCTTGCAGCTCTTATCTTCCCCGGTTGCAGATGACTGTGTCGTGACTGCTCCATTTTTTTTTATTGCAAAACTCACGCTGGGCTCTTATGATAAATAAGACATTACCCACAATGAGAGGAACTCAATCAGCGCTTGTGTTGGCTGAGAGTGAGAAAGACAGGGATAATTACTCACTAAATAGGCAATCACCGAGGTGGCGCCCACACAATCAAGTCTGCATGTGTATTTTGGGGAGCTTCTACAGAAATGCTGGCCAAAAGCCTCCGAGAACGAAGGACCGAGGCAATAAAGTAGGCGAGCGCCGGTCCTGCCAGGCTAATACTGGAGCTCGGGTCATGTAGAGTTTGAAAGCTGGCTTGTATTTCAAACCAAAATGACCACTGCTAAACGAACGGGGACAGTCTTGCAACATGAGTCATGGAACAGCACTCGTGTGTTTTCACATCATTTACTGGGAGCGGGATCTGAGTTTAAAGTGCACCCATCTCTTGCTGGTTTCCTCCTCTAACAGCTACTCTAAATGTGTTTGTTTTTTAGTACGGACAGAGCAGAGACTGGGCCCGGAGGACACTCATCGAAGGCCTTAAGGTCGACCGGACAGCTCGGTGTGTCGCCGCCTTTGTATACCGTAAGTCGTTATTAGTATTTTGGGTGTATTTCCCTTTTTAATACAATCTGCAGTGCTTTGTGATCCAGGGAAGTAATATATAAATGAACCTCACATATGACTTGGTGCCTAATTGTTCTAGTTATTTGCCTGCTCTCTTTACTAAGACTTGTATTTAAAGCTCACAGTAAGGTCTTTAAGAGTTGGTAGGAAACATCATCACCAACATGAGAAGGTATGGAAAGAAAAAGTGTGACCTTGTAGACATTGGAAATTATTTTTATTCAGCATACAGCCAGCCCATCTAATCAACCACAAATGGTGCTTAATTACTTTGACTAAAGTACGAATCTATAAAATACACTCAATATCTGCCTTGAACAGATATGTGAGTGCATACAACTTAATGACCGTATCTGAATAGAAAGCATATTTGCATACTGTAATATACATTATTACTTAGCAATTATTAACTGGCATCTGGCCAGTGAAGACGAGCTCCACAGTGTGGGTGGGTGGTAGTGGAAGTAGATAACTTAAGTCTGTAAGAGACATCGCATTTGGCATGAACACGTAATATACTAAATGGTTATTGATTTTAGTGACGCTGTATCAGCAGAAATACCTTTCACTCAACAGTGACAATGCCAATAAACTTTTCATTTTGCTGACACAGAGAATCCTCGGTTCAGAGGTGTGCATGTTCATCTGTGTGTTGATCATGAAAATACACGGGTGCCAATGAGAGAATTATAATATTTCTCCTGCGGCAGACAGAGAGCATTTACATCCGAGAAAGTTTTCAGCACAAAAAGATTTATATGCTATGTGCTTATTTTCTCTGTGCATTTTTCACACTATGTGCTTTATTATCCAACATAATGTCAGTACTGTGTGTGTGTGTGTGTGTGTGTGTTTGTATGGATGCTTGTGTGTGTGCATCTAAACAACCTAAAGGGATTTAATAGTATAATGAAACAGAGCCGTTGCTCTGACTTGTGACGAGAAATGCAAATTTCAAGCTGCTCCTTTTAAGCCCTGTGTAAGTGTTGTAACTGTTAGGTACCAGATTTACTGCAGACAGTCCATAGATCTATGGTAATTTATGATCTATGGAGAAGCTGCCATCATCAAGCGTCTGAGAAAGAGGAGTACGTGCATGAATATCTGTAGGTTTCATTGAAGATTTAGATGTCGGTACTGCTGCCACCACTGTCCACCCGACAGTGAAATTGTATCTTCAGAACCTGACGTATGCATCTATGTGTACAACATAAAACACGGGCTCCCCAAGGCTCTCTCCTGGGTTCTCTTCTTTAGTGAACCACCTCTACTAAAGGCACTACTTGCACAGTTTGCACAGTAATTACAAGCTTGTTCTTAGCTGATGCACATTTCCTTGAGTATTTAACAGGCTACAGGGGAGTGTATTAACCACAGCAGGGCACAGTTATCTGATTTATAGATGGCAGTGGAAGACCAGCACTCCATGCATTGATTCAGTGTTTGCAGACATCCAAACCAGACTTAAAGTAATAATGTTTAGGCAAGCTTCAGTCCCACTAGTCTGTAAGCTACCAGTTCCCCTTGAAAACTTAAGCCTGTTCCTGTGCCATAATGTTTCACTAAATAACATGCTGAAGTTAAAACCTCCCGCCTCACCATGCTTGTTCTGACGGTAGACACGCCCCAACGATCAGAAGCGATTGTTTGTGTAGCAGGTTGTTTGTATGTAACTTGGAACTGCATTAACGTGAGTCACAGAAAGCTCTGGGTGATGTACGTCTAGTCTGTGACATCACTGGTCACAGTTACATGAACACGCCTGCATGCATGTGCAAAAGCTTCGTGTGTCTGTCTAAGAAGGGTAAAGTTATTATTGAGGAGATCCTTCCTGGGGGAGAAAGGCCAGACCTTGAAATGGTTTAATCAATAGAGGTATGTTCTCTGCAATAAGGTGTGTCAGCTTCTTAACGGAGCTAAAACCTTCGTCAGGTCAATGAGGAGAGAGAGTTAAACCCGAGGCCCATCTGAATAATCACGCCGCTCTATTGACCGGCTGCAAGATGAGGTGAATGCCAAACATTGGCTCGGTCAATCAGACACATGAACAGAGACACGCAGACAAACCGTGAAGTCGGTGTAGAAGTGTTACGATGCTCGCTGTATCCGTCTAGTTCCTCTGCAGTTGGAAAGTCCAGAGTACTGTGAATATACAAATCTGGAAAGTGGTGTTTTCACACATTCAGACACAAAGTGGACAGGAAGTTTGCGATTAGCTGAGATGAATGCACAGATGTGGAGAACTTAACATATAAAAGCCAGGCAGGAGGAGGCATAATGAGTTTGTTCATTTAGGAGCAGCACTACAGCGGCGCTGCAATCAGCCAACGCTAAACTCAAGGACCACTTAAGGAAGAAACATCTTTTAAAAACCCTGCAATGATGAAACTGTGAGACGTCACACTGGACGTGGTAACAAACAGTTGTTCACGTTCTTCTCAATCTTATTAAAAGTTCAATCAGACGTGACGTTACTACGTGAGTAAATGTGGTAAAAACGGAATATTCCGTGACCTCGCTGTGACCTCGGGCACACGTATCCATTTGGATTCAAGGGTGACGTCAGCTGTTGGTGGGAAAGGTCCCTGTGTCCTAAACGTGGAGTGTGGACAGACATGCAACTTGACTGGTGCAAAAGGGATTCAGTAATTCTAGTTTTAAAATCTTTTCCTTCCAATGTCTGAAGCCACAATTATCACCAAGGTCAGCAACACAACAGGACCCAGACGAACCCCGCTATGGTCGATGAAAAAGGGATTTCTTTCGTTGCTGAAGGACAAAAATCATTTCACCACATCAACATATTCAATGTTTCATTTTAGGTCAAATGTCGCGATCAACAAATCGTAACAACAGAAATTCTTTGTAACTTTATTAAAATGAATCGTTAATAATAAGCAGGAGGAAACTACCTGCTCAGGAGCAGCAGCCCGCGTCCCGCCCTGGGGGGGGGGGGGTTACATGACATGGAAGCTTTAATCCAGCGCCGTACATTCACACGAGTAAACAGTGAATAATAATATCTGCATATGAAACAGTGTAATACGCAGGCTCTCACTTTCTGAGCCTGCAGTGCTCACACACACACACACACACACAACGATTTCTCCCTTTTATCCACACACCCAAAAAGCCGGTCATCGCCACGTCTGTCTTCACTCATCTTTCACCACCCTCCCTCTCCCCTGCCTCTGTCTTCCATTGATCTCTCTCTCATTGGACTCATCACTCTGCATTCTCTACAGACAAAGAGAAACCGCAGGATGACAATCACATTAGAGCACACAATCTATTTATGGCTTTGCCTCATATTTCAACTCCATTCCTTCTCCCTCACACACACACACACACACACACACACACACACACTCCTCTTTTCTCTCGCACTGTGTGATGATATAAACGCAGGGATTTTAGTGGTAATGAGTTTTTAATGAAAAATGAATTATTTACAGTGGCTGGAGGAAAGAAGATAAGAAAGAAAGAAGAGCAGGTGATATCGAGGCTGTAAAACCAGTGCTACACACTCCAGTGGGGTTTATTAGTTTACTCACACTGATCGCTCCGTCTGCACTTCATACACCTAAAAGCTCCTTTCCTGTTTCATTACACTGCTGTGTTACATGTTGCTGTGCGTCTACCTAATAATCTGCATGACAATGTACAGTACATTACAAAGGCGACGCCTTCTTCTGCAGATGGTGTTAGTGGCGCGGCTGTGGCCCCTCGTGTTCCCTGTAAACTAGGATTACACCTTATTAAACTTATAAAATTCTTCAGAAACACCTGTTGTATGGTCAGCTGTGAGTCGGGAGGAAGAGCAGTCACCGTAGGACCAATGGTTGGATTCCCGACTCTTCCTTTAGATACATCACATATATTCTTGTAAACACTATACGTCAGAAATCAGTCGAGGGAATCATCTGGCACAAAGTTCTTAGAACGTGAGTCTGGACAGACATGCGTGGAAACTTCCCAACCTTCATGCAAAGTGTGGTTTGTGTGTTTGTTTGACATTTTGCTGTATCATATGTGTGAATTTGTGATTTTCTTCCCACTGAACTCCCTGATTATTAGATGTTCCCTCTTGTTTGGCCTTTGACTTCCTGTCGGCTGCAGTGGCTCTGCTGTAGTAATCTGCAGGGTGGAGCATTGATCTGTATTCAGGTTCACAGGCTTTGTCTCTTCAGCCACAAGTTCAAACGGGAGAACTATGAGAGGAGATCAGGGGTGGAGGAGTAGAGGTTACTCCTGCTGTGTGGTCCTGGGGGCTGAATAGGGAGCTCTGGATGAACCTGCTCACACGACACCGTGTTTTTTAAATGATAGAGCCCAAATCAGTGTCCCAGTCCAACCCATGGACATTATCAAACTCTAGCACATTTAACCTTCTTCATCTTCGTCTTCTTCTGTGGTGTGAACACAACAGAGCAGAGAACAGAGCGCATGTTTGTCATTCCAGAATACATCCCATAAACAATGCTTTTGCACATATACACATTGAATATAGTGCATTATGTGTAGCTGTTTCCTGGGAATACATTCTTAAGACATGAGCTGGTTTCTTCACATGAAACCATCGTGTACCGTGATCAGATGTTTCCTTCAGTCTGTAAATCGCATCACAAAACCAGCGCTGAACCAGTAATTAGGATTATTAATCCCCTCATGGTCTTTCTGTGACATCATGTTCTCAAAAATGGCAGGAAAGGATGGGACAGACCTAAGGTCACAGTCATCTGACCTTTGACCTTTGACCACCAACATCTAATCAGTTCATCGTTAAGTGAAAGGTGACTTTTGGCCTAATTTGAGGAAATAATCTGAAGGTTGTGAGAAATATTGTTTTCCCAAATGTAAATCCAAACAGGAATTTGATTAATTTATTAACCACTGATCAGTATATTTAAAAAAAGTCTTTAAATCAATGTTACATTTATCCATTAAAACGGATTAAACTCTCACATATTCATTAGAGTTAGAGAAAATACTGAGGAAATATCTGAATATACTGCATTGTAATAGAAGAGCGTGTGTGTGTGTGTGTGTGTGTGTATGTGGGGGGGGCATCAGTTGCCTGCAGAAATGCCATGCGATGATGTTAATGGTGGGAGCAGAGAGTAATGAAGGAATTGATCTCTACTGGGCAGTAAGCGCCTGACATTTCAACCAAATCCTTAAGCACCTAACCCCCCCCCCCCCCACACACACATACACACACACACACACACACCACAGACACCCCCCGCCCCACTTAAGTACCTCTCTTTCTTTCTTTGACCCGCTAACGCTCCGCTCCTCCCTCGCGCTGCTGTCCACCCTTTCCACACTTTCATTCTCCAACTTTAATCGCGAGGCGCCTTTATTGTGATCGTTTTAATTCTCTCTCGCTCTCTCAACCTGTCACACATTCAGGCACACTCGCCTTCTTTCTGTCTCTATTTTTCATTCAGACACGCACACACAAGCAGCGAGCAGCCCGCAAACACACACACCACCCCGAGCCACTGCTCCCGTGGGTCGGCCCATATTAGCTTACTTGTTAATACTTGGGCGGCTCGGGATCAATACTTAATCAACAAGTAATGGGATTCCTCAGTCATCCCATATGATCTTTCAATAAAGACTTGAATCTGTCTCAACCAGAGACTCCCTCCACAGCACCCGACCTGCACGCACACTCTCGCTCACATGTACCCCCCCTCCCCGCTGAGGGGGAGCCAGTGTGGTGTGATGAGGTAGGGTATGACTACGTCTCTCTTGTTCCCTCCTGGCAGACAGAGAAGAAGCTGGAGACCACGACTACAGGCAGCGTGTGTCAAATAGATTGTTTTTGTGTGTGGGCATATGCGTGTGTATTTACCTACGCGCACACACACACACACACACACGCCGTGGTAACGGTGAGGTGGGCCTAATGAAATGGAGTTCAGAGAGTTTCATTCTAATAACAAAGAGCTCACCACATGAACACGTTTAACTCCGGCTGCCAGGAGGATCAAACCGCTGACCCTGCACCCTGTGGGTGCCTTTTAAACAGCCGAGCCCACACCCACCACTCCACCCTCACACCGTGTGGTGCTAGGGACAGTCTGCTCCTGGTTCAACACGTCTGATTTGGTTCTATGTTGTACACACGTGGTCATTTCAGGCCCGTTAAACTTTGATGCTGAGTGACGCCTGTATGACGGTTTTTGAAGGAGATGCAACCTTTATTTGGAGAATGAAGTAATGGAGTAGCACCAGCCTTCCTCAGGTTTCTCCTCCAACCTTCCCTCTGGGACAACTCCAAACGGCATTGTAAGAGTAGGGATGACTGCATCAGTCGTTTAAATTGGAAACGAGTGGAATTACCCTGACTCATTTTCATAGAATGTTTTTGTGTGAGGGAAATGGGAACTGGGATCAAAACAAGACTTGTCACAACAGGCTCAAATATGAAAAAAGACCGTATCCAATTTGTTTGGCCAGAACAACAAGAAAGATGATAGATTTGGTTCAAAGTCCTCATGAGGGAGAGACGGTGGCTGAGGGTAAATGTTGTCACTGCCAATTCTCCTTCTCTGGATATGACAAACACACTAGTTAATTAAAGTCAGCAGTTCTTTTCTGACTGCTGTTAATCGCTATTAGGGGTTACAAAGTGTGTGTGTGTGTGTGTGTGTGTGTGTGGTGGCGTTAGCTGATCAACACTTAGAACAACTGTGGCCTAAAGGCGTTTTTCAAACATTACCATTGTCTTGCAGAAATATCCCAAAGAACACAGTCTTGGCAGAGTTGGGATGGGATACGTTAACTCTCCACTGCAAATCAAGCTGATGTTAGGTCGTGGAGCACAGAAGGAAATACTGGTGCACGTATTCACACAGCATCATCGTCAGGTCGACTGCAGTGCGAGGTGACAAAGCAGGGTCAGGATCCAGGTCAGTGTGCTACAGTATGTCACTGGACGCTCCTACCAGCACCTTCAAAGCATTGTTCCTCAGTCAGAGTCTGCACACAAACACTGGTGGTGTTAGACATTTAGCATTCAGGCGAGATAAGATTAGAGATCGTGAGATATCACTCAGCGCTGATATCGAACGTTACATGCCAAAATATTCAATGAAGCAGCCAGTTTCCTGCCAGTGATTATTAAACGTTGTTTAACAGCATCAACAACAGGATCAGGTTTACTCATCTGGTGCATGCGCAGTCCGTTTGCACAGTCTGCGCAGACACAAATGTATCGGAGGCTGTCTGAGTCTGTTACAACCACTTGACCACGCAATCGCTGCTCTCAGTAAACTGTATGACAACTGAAGCGAACGCCACTGATGCTTTACGTGACTCACTTTATGGCAGCATGTACTTTTCCACTAGTCAGACCTGTTTTCACCTAAAGAATCATTTAAAAATCAAATTAAATGAACAACTCAATGATGTCAAAAAGAAGGAAACAGCGGTTTACATGAGGCTTCTTATGTCGGACCTCCAAACCCTCGAACTTTGACATCCTTTATTCTGCTGCAGGTAATTTTGCAGGATGATCCAGCAGCATTTTCCACTCACTGCACAGTATTTTGCATATGCTAAATGCCTGGTGGGAAAAAAAGAAAAAGAAAAATGTAAATGCACTATACAAAAAGATGTGTTGCTGTATTAAGTCGAGCAGCCTCCGACATGGGTGCAGTGTGATAAATCCCAGCGGAGTCGCATGCTAAACAGCTTCAACCTGGCTGTAGTCAGCCGGCTCCCTGTAAACAGGCTTTGTGTCACCATTGTCATATCGCAGCGACATTAATATACATGAGAGTCTGAGGCCTTTAAGACACTTCAGAGGGAGAGAGAGAGAGAGAGAGAGAGAGCTGGCAGCCTCTCTCTGCTCTTTGTTACCTTCTCTATCCTCCTCTCCCCTCCCTCTATTTCCACATTCTTTCTGTCCTCTAATTTCTCTGGCACTTTAACTTAGCTCTTCTTACTATCTCACAATGTCTTTACACCTTCTCACTTTTTTTTACTTCTTGTTCCCGTCTACCATTTTCTTTTATAATGTTTTTTATTGCTTTTGTTCTCTTTTTTCTGGCTTTACCGGCTCATAGTTAGCTCACGGTTCTTCTTTCTAACATAGTGAAATGTGTCAGCTTCGTCTCTTTTGCCCTGATTTTCTTCCTTTAATCCAAATATTCAGACTGCTCTGCGCTTGTAGCATTACACATTTAATAGGTGTGTACCAGTAAAGTCCAGAGAGCTGAGGACCATAAGTCCTCACAGGGATTCCCAACAGATGTCTTGGTGGCTTGAAAAGTCTGCTTCACATCACATACATGTGGAGCAGTAGTAATGCGTTATTGACTCAAGTCATGTGACATGGACATAAGTCAGGAAAACTGTTTGAGCCAGAGTTGAACTGGGAAAGCTGTGGTTGACCGGCCTGCTCTGTAATGCTCTGTGCACAGTGGCGGGTCTAGAGGCGGGGCCACGGGGGCATTGGCCCCAGCTGAAATCTGATTGGCCCCCTGTTGTTTTCGCTGAAACCGTTTGTCCTGGTGCGATTAGACGGATGAAATTCCAAGCTCAAGCACCGGTGGTGCTCGTGAGGCAGATAGGAATGTTGAGCGTCAATAAATCTTACAGAAGAAGAACAAGTTCAAATTAAAAAAAGGTTCAAAAATGAATGAAAAGCTGGACTTTAACATGTTGTGTGTGTTTGTGAGTACTGTTTCTATGTACAGTAAAATGCACATAAAATTAGTACGGCGATTTTACCAGGTTAATTTTTTATGTTGTTGGACAAACTATGATTATTGTGGCCCCTTAACGGCCCCTCACTCAGAACTATCCTAGATCCGCCACTGGCTGTCCAACAGTATGTTGTAATTGTCTTGATACCATCACACTGATTCTGTGCTGATCTCAGAAGACCTGCCATCAACAGCTGTTGATTTGCATAAAGCTGGAAAGTGTTGCAGAGTAATCTCCAAGAGTTCAGATGTTAGTCTGGAGTTCCATAAATTGTCTGAAGTATTTTTGATTTGGTGCTTTGGCTTCTTTCTGAAGAAGTCGGCGCCTAGCCAACACGTAGACACATGGCTCATGCTCGGTGGGGTAGAGAGAACCCTGGAGTGGGGCTAGAGGCTTTAAGGAATCATTGCAACTGGTTAACATCTCTGTTCACGAGTCGGCTACTTGTAAAGCGTTGAGCAGTTATGGTGTCTAGCGCAGGGCACTACAGAGGAAGCTGCTGCTTTCCAAGAAAAACATGGCTGCATGCCTGAAGTTTGCCAAAGACCACCACACGAGTGGGAAAATGTTTGTGGACAGATGGAGAAAAAAAAGAGACAAATACACATATTCCACCATGAAAACGCCGTCACGTCACTGGAGTCCGGTGGAAGGAGCAGAAGATTTGGGGTTGTGCTGCCATGGGGCCTGGAAGGCTCTAACTGTGTGGAGAGGGAAATGAATCCCAAAGAAGAAGCTGGTGATAATTATCAGATATCTCTTACCCGGTAGAGAATATAACTCTAACCGTGTCTGAGACGAGGATCACGTTACGTGACCCGTTACCACGGCTTCATGTGCTCTGCTTCCCTGCTGTGCGTTGGTTTCATCCTCGTCCTTCTCTGAGTGTGTTTCCGTCTCGTAGCTGCTTTCACACATCGATTCTACTCCGTCTCTTTTCTGCTTCTCTCTCCTCGTGTTGCTCTCACATAAGTCGTCTCCCTGAAACGTAGGACCCCCTCCCGGCTCATCTGTGATAAGTGTACGCATCATGTGTGGCTGCCTTTGTTTACCGAGACTCCTACCAGTCTGCTACAGTACGTTACATAACTCTGGATAATGTGGGGAAGAGATCCTCTCACTCACTTCATCCACTGGCCTTCCTCACTCACCTCTACCCCTCCCCACCCCCACTCTGTCAGATGGAGTGATTTATACAGGGTCTGTTTCCCTCTGCTTATCTTTTTCTCTCCTACTTTCTTTCCATCAGTTGCCTGTTGACACTGTGGTAACCCCGGTAACACACTTCCTTTAGTGAGAGAGAGTGTGTGTGTGTGTCTGTGTTGAATTCAGAAGTGTGTGCAGACACATACGGTGCAGTGGTGGAGGGTGCGAGCGGTTTCCTTTGCCCAGGTGTGTGTTTTTGGTCAAATGTTGAGATTTCGGGGTTCAAAGCGTCTTAGATGCCGAATGAGAGGCTTTCACGTTCAAGCTTCTGGTTCTCCTAACTGAGGATGTCTAATTACATTGTTAACGACCTTTCCATGAGCTGCAGGTGCACGGCTTCGTGGTGAACCTGCATGGCCTCTACAACCAATGCAAAAAATAGTTTTTCCTTCTCTTAGATGTTCGACAGTGGAGGTCGAACAAACACCGATTCGCCGTCGGTCAGATTGTGACTTTGTGACTATAATTATCGATTGGTCTGGAGCTAAGTCTCGCGCGCAGGTTTTCCTGCGCCCCGTTGTTCTCCGATACTTTGTATTGGAGCAGTTTTAGAGTAAAGACAGAGGAACAGGAAACGCGCATACGTCCAGGTGCTGACAGAACTCCCTTCTTGGCTTCTGGTTGTCATTCCTGTGCATATGTGATCTAAAAACTTTCCCTCTCTCTCCTACTCCTTACGCTGTTGTTGAGCTCCTCCCTCGCTTCCTCTCCACCCCTTGCTCTCTCGTCATCCATCCCTCCTCGCTGCTTTAAAGAGAGGCTGCAGGTGCTGAGGTTAGTGACAACGGCTGCAGGGCGCATGATGAATGTGTGTGTGTTTGCATGTGTCATGCGTTATGCCATCTTGAACCAAGACATCACACATTAAACATGTTGAGTTCAGTCTTACTGTAAATCACCAGCGTCGGATTAGAAACATCACACACACCTGTAAAGGACCTTTTTCTTTCCCCTTTTCTTTTCTTCGCTCCACCAGACACCGAACCCGAGCAGCAGTCTGATCAGCTACACGAAGTGAAAACACAGACATGGTGAAGTGATGGAGTGTGATCGAAGGTGTGTGTGTGTGCGTGTGTGTGTGTGAACAACTGCTCGTGTCTACCCTTCGTCACATATATGGATGTTGCAGTGGCCCCAGCAGTGTATGTTGGTATATGTTGACATGCATGGCAGAGATGGTCTGGCCTGTTCATTCATAGTGGAGCTAGGAGTCACTCTGGGGTCAGCGGTGTGTGTGTGTGAAATTATTTCAGCGGTCGTGCAGGACATAAGCGGAAATATGTGTGCAATTGTGCATATGCGTGTGTAAGTGAGGAGGTGTGTGTGTGTGCGTGTGTGTGCGTGTGTGCGTGAGGAGGTGTGTGTGTGCGTGTGTGCGTGTGTGCGTGTGTGTGTGTGTGTGTGTGTGTGTGCGTGCGTGTGTGCGTGCGTGTGTGTGTGTGTGTGTGTGTGTGTGTGCGTGTGTGAGAGAGCACATGAGTGTATATATTTCGCCTGCACTCATGAATCAAGCATATGTTCCTTTTTTTAAATTGGCTCCGAGTGTTTGCGTGCATACGTGAGTGTCTATGTAGAGTGTAACCATGGTAACCCACTTAAAGAACCCTGTAGTCCACGAACGCTTCAGTCCCATCAAATGTATTGATTACAGTGCCCATGTGAATAAAACGGACACATCCTCACGCCAGCAGCTAATACCACTAAATGCACGCCTCATTACAGGAAACAGCATCCGTGTGTTAATACTTTGAGTATATCTCCCTTATTCCTACTGGTTTTACTAAGGTTGGACCGATCCACAGTTCGTATGGTTACAAAGAATGAACTGATGCCAAAAATGACAGTGACTTATTTCAAACTGCTCATATATCGAACATATTTAAAGATCATTTGCACCTTTCGTTCATTCAAGGTGAACAGACTGTCTCGTAAATGTGCCTGTGACACAGCAGCGCGTGCGACGGGCGGAGCAGGAGGACGATGATGGTGTTTGATGCAGGGCCGTATTTTTCATTTTTAAAATGAAGTAGATAGTTTTAAAGAGTAAATTTTTTTTTCACTTTTCGAGGTGATTTATTTGACTTTGTATGATTTTAAGAACATAGAAGTTGGGGGCACCAGTAAAGGGACAAGACTCTGCCTTCAGAATCCCAAGTATGTGTGAACAGGCAAAAGACCTGTTGCCCGAGCAACACCCTTTAATATATTTAGATTCTGTTGAGCTACACAGGGCAGGTTTAAATCACTGGCAGGTGACCGCCCATAAAGGTGGGGACACACCTGAAGAATAGAGACATGGTGCAGTTCACAATGCTGTGTCCAGCACAGTCACACACCGGAGACGAAGGTGGGTAACACACTCGGTACTGAGCCGAAGCTGTGGCAGTAGACCGCTCTGCAGTGGCTCTGGGGAGCCTCACATATTCCTGAAGCAGCAGCTTCATGATCAGATACGGGTGTTAAGCGTGTGCCCGCCTTACGCAGGAACAACAACAGATTCTCCTGAGTTGTGTGGCCTATGATCACGTCCTATAGAGAATATGAGGCATCAGATCTGTTGACAAGTGGCTTTGACAGACAGGAACGGCGCAGGATTGGCAGTAATGCAGATGAAGTAGACAGCTGAGAACAGTCCGTCTGTCTCTGTCTTCAGCGCTGACTTCTTTTGGTGTAGCTCTCTCTATATTTAACCAGTAGACTGGTTTTGGGAAACATGTACCTCATGTTGAAAGAGTTTCACGTTGGTGCCCTGAGTTTAAAGCCTGAGACGATGACCTAATGGAGGATGAGAATACAAATACATGTTTGTGTGTTCACTCTGCTCCTGCATCCATCTACTGTGTTGGGTGACATCAGAATAACTCTTTTGTACCATCTCTGTTGCTCAGCTCGACACACACACACACACACACGCGCGCACACAGAAGCCCTGCATGACGACCTCATCCTCCCGGTGCCCACTCTCCACCTCTCATCAGTCTGCCCTCTCTGTCTCTGCTCTGTCCTTCTTCTTTCTCTCTCCTAATCTCTTCTACCTCCTGCACTTTCTTTGACCTGTCACCTCACCATCTGATCTCATCTGCTCCCTCTTAGAGGGTCATCTATGGACTCTCCGCGCTGCCTCTGCTCCGCTCTCTGGGAGCAGAGGCAGCGCGGGGCCCTCTCTCTTTGATTCATCTCTCTATCAGGAGGTGAAAGGCCTGGCTACGCGGTGACATACCAGATTAGGGGGCTGCATTCAGTCTACATGTGGGGTCATCCACGGGGGTCCTCCGCGGCGCCTTGGTGTATTGTTGCCAAGTGATCTGTCACGGCCAACGAAAACACATCTCAAGTCTCTTTTGCTCCACTGAAGCACAGGAGCATGCTCGAACACGCCACGTATGCATGTACACACACATTAGTCAGCTGGAGTGCTTAAAGACAATCCAAGGACACCGTCTGAAGGTCGCAGTCACGTTGCATTCCTCTAAAAAACTTACTGTCAAGAGTAACACAAGGAGCTGCTGTGCACAGTAAAGTCTACGTAGCAGCTTTATTGGAGCACAGGGATGAGAACTGACTTCTGCCTCCTGACGGACAGAACCAGTAACTTAATCATTTAATGGATCTATGAACACGATGTTAGATTTAATGTTGGCCACCAACAACTTAAAGAAACATGCCCGGACATCAACAACTGCACAAACTAATATTCTGATGAAGATTATGTCATATAACCAAAAGCTGTGTTTGAAAAATCATCAAAACCCTCCCCAGCACAGTCCTTTGACTGTGGTCTCAAATAAGTACAGAGCAACAACATCTGTGGTAAACAGCAGCAGCTCCTTCAGGTATCTGTTCCTGCGTCTACTTCACTGACCACGAGCAAAGACGGGCATGGAACCCGATGTCACATGAGCTGGATAGGTGGCTCTCAGAGGTAATCCCCTCTGAATGGCTTGGTGTATGCACCACTGACATCGTGCTTCTAGTGAGAAACAGCTGTAAGTGCCAGCAGCTGTATCTCTGTAGATGTTGGCTGTAATCTAGGCTTTGACTCAATGCGAAGACACTTGTTCTTATGTTCCAGAAAAGGAAGTATGATCTTTTAATCTCTTGATCACAGCACTGATTGACATCTGACACTTGGGAGAATCCGATATATCCCCAATGACAGACTGGAGGAATTTACAAGGATCTGGAGGCTGTTGTTTATTTTACACTGTAGGAATGGACAGTTAAGGTGGACTGTACGAGCTCTACTGTACAGCATGGAGTTGGGGATTTTGTAGGATTAAATCCATCCTTCTGTCTCATTTCTGTGAACTCCATATGTCTGGCTTGAGTGATTTTCTTCATACGTGGCGTCAAACCTCCACTTGTAGTTGAGGATGTCCTCACGTCGGTTCCAGTTATTGGTCCACGTCTTGAGAACATGACGCGACGTCTTCAGAATCAACAAACATATCAACCAGGACCCAGGAATAAAGTGGTTAGACGTGGTTAGTCAAAGGTCAAAGGCACTGTGACCTCATGCCCTCACATCGCCGCTCAGATGCGATTATCCGAGTTTATTGGTGCAAAGTTTTTTCTATATTGTTTGATTTTTGCTTCATACACAGAAGTTAAACATCAGTGACTTCACGCCACTTCTTATTCGCCCATTCACAAGCACAGGCACACACGCGTCTCTCCATGTCTCTCTGTGTCTCTCTGCGTCTCTCCACGTCTCTCCGCATCTCTCTGCGTCTCTCCATGTCTCTCCGTGTCTCTCCGCGTCTCTCCGCGTCTCTCCATGTCTCACCACGTCTCTCCACGTCTCTCCATGTCTCTCCATGTCTCTCCATGTCTCACCGCGTCTCTCCGCGTCTCTCCACGTCTCTCCACGTCTCTCCGCATCTCTCTGCGTCTCTCCATGTCTCTCCGTGTCTCTCCATGTCTCTCCGCGTCTCTCCACGTTTCTCCATGTCTCTCCATGTCTCACCACGTTTCTCCATGTCTCTCCATGTCTCTCCATGTCTCACCACGTCTCTCCACGTCTCTCCATGTCTCACCACGTCTCTCCGCGTCTCTCCACGTCTCTCCACGTCTCTCCATGTCTCTCTGCGTCTCTCTGCGTCTCTCTGCGTCTCTCCGCGTCTCGCCGCGTCTCTCCACGTCTCGCCGCGTCTCTCCACGTCTCGCCGCGTCTCTCCACGTCTCGCCGCGTCTCTCCACGTCTCACCACGTCTCACCATGTGTCTCTGCGTCTCTCCACATCTCTCCATGTCTCTCCTTAACCACTTCTCTGTGTTGAATCCAGTGTAAAAGCGATCACAGTACACGTGCTGCACTTGTGAACCTCTTGCCTCAATAGCACTGAAATAGCAGATTTTATAGTCACATCACCAGAAAAGTATTTTCAGCAGCATAACTGATAGTTTGGGCCTGTTTGTGTACTTCTCTACGCTCGTACATGTTACAAGAAGGACAAGAGGGGTGTGTGTGTGTGTGTGTGTGTGTGTGTGTGTGTGTGTTTGACACATATTTATGTGACTTTTTAAATCATACCACACAATAACACAACTTTTGCCCGTGTGTGTGTGTGTGTGGCACGTACCCAGTGGTGTGTGTGTGTGCATGAGGCTTGTGGCTTAAAAAAGGCCCGGCGTACTTAAAGGTGCATTACAGGTCTCAGGCTAATCCATAGTGATAGCTAAAGTGCTTTGTGTCGACCACTAGAGACTGTGCGTGCGTGTCTGTTTGTAAGCTTCTGTTTTTCCAGAGACGGCACAGAGAAGACGCTCCATGATGTGACCACCATACACATTATTCGGCATAAATTTTGTATTTGGCCTCCACTCTCCAGGTCCTCACACGTGCACAGAGCGACGGAGGCGGGGGATGAAGAGAGCAAGAGTTTGTGGGAGGACAGAATGGGAGAGGAAGAGTTGGCGGGCTTGGACAGAGGAGAGGAAGAAGGGATGGGAGGACGGGACAGATACGGGGAAAATAAGAACTGGATGAAGAGAATGCAGGATGAGAAGTCTGATGTTTGTGATCTGTGTGTGTGTGTGTGTGTGTGGAGAAAGAGAAGCTCCGTCCTTTCCCACATTCCTCTGCGTGTTGCTCTCTACTTTCTCTTCACCTCAGCGAGTGTCTTTAATGCTTCTGGCACACACTGCCATGCCACTGGTAAATGTGTGTGTGTGTGGCGTGCATCGTGTCGTACAGTGTGTGTACGCTCTGTATTTCTCCATGCGGTCAGTGATTTTTCTGCTGTATCTCGTTGGCACCGTGCGATATCTGATCTCTGTCATTCAATAACTGTGAAAAACAACAAATCCATGAGTGTCTCACAGATTCAACCTTCGACGTAACCGTGGAGCTCTGACACACAACCAGTGGGACCCTGCCCCCCCAGCCCTCTCTGCTACGCTGTGCTCTGCTACTCCCTGCTACGCTGTGCTACACTTACACACCTGTCTAAGTTGTCACTGTGTGTCCCTCCCGTATTATATCCTCCACGGGCCGGGCGTAACAACTCATAGCCAGAGAGCTAGAGATGGTGAGGACATAAGGACCATTCACATTGATCAACAAACATGCCAACGTGCAGCATGCACAGCACATATGTCTGCTGTGTGTGTGTGTGTGTGTGTGTGTGTGTGCAGGGACCAGGCTGTGGGGGTTAGTCCAGGCTGCAGCGGTGCTGGAGACCTATTTTAATTCTTAACTAGATGTCCGTGATTTATTAATCTGAGTTTGAAATAACAATTACCGTGTCAGAAGGGATCAGGCCAAAGCTTTAATTGCAACGGAAAACATAGTTAATATGGAACTCGCCCCAACCGGAGCGCACGCAGGGCATCCCCTGCAGACCTGAGGAGATGTCGCTCCTTCTGCATCCATGACATGCATTATACACTATGTCAATCGTAGCATGAATGTCAGCGCTGGTTGCGCATTAACTTTTATGACTCTGTGTTTCTTCCATACGCTGGTTCTCCAGCTGTTCTTGTTATGCGTGTTTGTCGCGCAGCATCAGCTCCAAGCGCTGGCGTGTTTCACCAGGATCAGTCCACTCCGTATCTCTGAGACCGGACAGAATTCTTCTCTGTCTTTAGTTTATTGTTGTTTTCTAACAATCCAATCCAACTTTATTTCTAATGCACTTTCAAACAACCAGCACAGGACCAACGTGCTGGACAGTGAATACACAGCCGCACTCACAGCTTCTGATTGGTCGGAACATCCTCGACTCAAGTAATCAGCCATAGGTAGGAAAGGGTTGGTTGGAAAACAAGCAGGACACTGGGCCTTCAGAACCAGGAGGAACTCCAGTAATAACCTGCACAGGGAGGAAACAGGGCGTTCGGATGCATTAACCACATGCACGACAAAGCATGAGACGGGGAGGTGATGAAATGTTTGTGGCTCGGTCGTCTTCGTGCTGCGTGATGCATCGACGGTCATGCAGCTACTGGCATTCAGACGGCATCAAATACTGGTGGCGAGGACGCCATCATGACCAGTATGAGACGCCAAAGGACATGCTCAACACCGGTGTGTGGTTCAGCGGGATGACACAGGCACTGAATACATAAAGTGTCCAGTGCATTTTTGTTCTTGAGACCCCCCACCCCATGACCGCTTGCCCGGTCCCACTCAATCATCCAATACCATGTTTCCATTAAATCCCGGGGTTTCCTTCCTCAATCCTCTGGTTTTCTCGCAGCCTCGTCTGAAACGTATCTGAGATGGAAGGCGTTCTGGTGCTTCATTCCAGCTATGAAGTTCCCCTTTTAATCCTTGTGCCTTATACTTGCACCTGGGAGCTAAAACTAATGTGACTCATTGATGCTAACAAGCAACACGTGCCGTATCACTTCCTGCAAAGCAAAACTCTTCTGCTACTTCGTGTGACACTGTTAGGATGAGGAAACGTCTCATTTGGGCGATTTAGCCAGGATTCATCTGTACAATAATTACCCAATATCACTTAGTGGCCCTTAAACAACTATTTCCTTGTACAGCCCCGGTCCCCGGCTGCTAATGGCATCTGTAATGATGCTGACCTGTAGCCTTGTATAATTTTAAGAGCCTGTTAAGTGATTCGGTGATTTTAAAGGTAATCTTTAAAAGCCACGTAAAGCTTGAGGAGGAAGTTGGTGGGGGGGCCTGGGAGAGTCGGGGAGTTCTGGGAGCGGAGCTTTTAAAGAGTAGGAGAAGAGCAGCTGCAGTGAGACTTTTCAGCGACTTGCTTGTGATGTTTCATAGTTTTGTATTATCCATACTCAGGCAAAGAGGGCGCAGAGAGGAGCGATCCACTGTGTGTGCGCGCGCACGTCGCTTTTCTGTCACTCGCTCACGTAACACACACGCACGTAAACACTCTGAAAACACTCAAATATCCCCTTTTCCTTTTCTCATAACTCTCCTTTCTGTCTCTCCTCTGTCTGTACTTCTGAAGGAATTCTCCATCCATCTAATTCCCCTCCTGGTTCTTTCATATTGAGGCTGGGCCCCGCTCGTATTCCATGTCAAAGGCTTTCTCTTTTTATTGAACATCAAATCCTCTGTGTCTCGCCTGGCACTCTGTTCTCCCCCGCTCCACACCATGCATATTCAGCAGCCGGCGGCCGCGCTGTAAGGCCGGCTAGCCCTCCAAAATCCACGATTGTGGGCATTAGCGTTGCAATAACACTACATGAATAGTCAGCATGTTCTATATTTAGGTGTTAAGTCGACCGTGCTGCAGCCAAGATTGAGGCTGTTGGATGGAAGTGTGTGGGGAGAAGCAGACTTTCTCTTTCTGGTGATATCCTCTGTATTTCTTTTTCTTTTTATCTGTTTTGTGAGGTCCCTCTTCTCTCTGGAAGCAGCATGTTTTGTTGTAAGGAGGTGTCCCACTGGGACACTTTGCTTTAGGGAGGAGAGACCTGACTGCTCTAATTTAGATAACGTGCAAACTGGATATAGCATCTTCAGACTTTACAGTATTTACTTTCTTTGGTGTGTATGGAAGCAAGTGGTCGCTCTGTGGAACAATATGAGCCATATCTAGTGGGGCGACACATTCGGCAGATGAGTTACTAAAGGGTGTTAGGAAATAAAAAAAGAATCTTCTCTAATATAGTGAAAAATGCAACATATGCACCTAGAAATATTCTGAAAGAATATGAATGCTGCTCCAAAAAAATAATACGTTATTACACAGTATTAATGATATAGAAAAGAAAAGAAACGGACCTAACTCGGCTGTGAAAGCATGACCTATATCATTATACTCACATCGACTCACTACCGGCCTATGAGAGACGTGGACATTGGGCTTGTTTTGGGACTATAAAGTAGAATCAGATTTCCTGCATATTACACCCATATTACAAAAGACAGAGACTGAACTTGTGAAACTGTTCGCTCGCTGTAAAGATGTCAAAGTAAGCAACAGAGATATGCATGAAATAGTAAACCTTTTCTAATCACACACAGCCATACATGTACGGGGAGGTACAAACATCACAGGTCTGCGTCTCCTTTCCTCTCTCGTGTATTTTATCCTCCCCTACCTTCCTTATGAGTGTGCCTTGTCAAAATATTGTTGCAGTCCATGCCCACAGTTTGCAGGCCTCCTTTCAGCTCCCATCTCATCTGATGTAAAATGCAGAGGGAGATAGAAACAGCGAGAGAGTGAGGAGCTAGCACACAGGCAAACCAAGCAAACCAGCAAATAGTAGCAGGAGGGAAGAAAAGATGAATAAACTGAAGAAGTGGGATGAGTGGACGGACGTACGGTACGGTTGACATGAATAGAAGAGCAGGAGGAAGGCAAATTAGGCATGTAGAGAAAAGACAGGACGAAAAAATGTAAAAAATGTACGGGGGAAGCAGGAACAAACAAGAAACGATATAGAAGGTGCAAACCGGAGAAGGCGGCAAGTAGCCGAGAAAGGAACATGAAAAAAGAGTAGGGAGCAACTGCAGGTGCACGGCAACCGGAATAAAAGAAGAGGTGAAAGTCTAAACAGAAATAAAAAATAGGAGAGAAAAACAGCATGAAAAGCATGAATGAAAAAATGACAGCAGATGAAATAACAAGTGAATAAATAATGAATAAATAGAGTGAATGGAGCCAGCGTGATTAAAGAGGAAGAAGGAAAATAGCGGTTATTGGCTCTCTTTTCTTTTTGTTTTATTTAATGCTGTGATGGCATCCAGCAACCTGGCATGCCTCTTTAATTCTACTGAGTAAATAATGCATCCACCACAGTCCATAATTTATGTAAGTGGACATGCAATCATTTCAGATTAAGGCGCGCGTGTGTGTGTGTGTGTGTGTGTGTGTGTGTGTGTGTTCGTGTGTGCGTGTGTGTGAGTGAGAGAGGATAGCTCAAATATGACAGGTCACTGACTTTCTCCGACTGTAGCTTTTTCCCATTTTGTCTCCCCTGGCTTTGCTTTTTTCCTCTTAAAGGAACACTACAAGTTTTTTTCAGAATAAAAGACTTTTCCTTGTGTGTTCCTTGCTGTTTTATCAGGTTGATAAAGAGCTATTTGAGTTAGGAAATAGCTTCCCCACTGGGCAGTGTATGTCCTTTTCCTAAAACTCAGAGGGCCTGGGAGTTTCATCTCCCAGCTCTGCTCTCTCTGGTCGTTCTCGGATGTTGTTGCTGGGATCTCTTGGAGCTCTCCCACCACCGCTGGGTGGCCTTCACTACACACAGTCTGTCTGGTTCCCCTTTTAGACCCTGGCACTTTTTTTCAGCTGCGAGCTATCAGCTTGTTCCTGATGTTGCTTGTCACTGCTACATCTTTCCCTGCTGCTGCCTTCTGTTCCGTGTCTACTACCACAATGCCCATCTAATACAATGTACCTGTCATCTGGATCTGGAAGTCTCTCGGGATCTTTGCTCCTGTTATTCTCCGAGACCTTCTGACGAGTCGTCCATCTGGACTTGGGAGGGTCTAGTCCATGCTAGGTGGAGATGCTTCTGTGCGTGATGCCAGCCATGTTGGATGGTCAAATAATGGATGTGAGGCCTACACCTGGCCCACCGCTGCGATCTATATGGGACAGATTTAATAAAATAAAACAGAAGTAGTGTTATCAAGTTGCCAAAAGATGAACCAGCGCACAATTCCACAAAACATCAGCAGGTAGGATTTCTGTGGTTCCATCTTATTTGCACACACAAACTACCTGAGGATCTGAGTCCACAGTTACTGAGAGACGCTAACAAAGCTACATAGATTGATTTGTGGAAGCGGAGGTCTCCCATAGTGTTGTGCTGTCTAGGTGTTGATCTTTGGCCTTTCTGTGATCCAGAGGTTGAGTAAAGGTTTTAGAAGAACCATATATAACACCAAAAACGGAAACATCTAAATATTTATCGTTCTTTACTTTCATTGAAATGGTGTAATAGTTCCATATCTGAGGCTGATACACTGTGACCGATGTACGTTGTAAAAACGATCTCTTAGTCATGTGGTGAAGATGAAGATGAGGTGATCTTAAGCTACATTCCTGAATGAATAAAAGGCATCACGAAGCAGCACAAGCCAATCTATGTGTTCCACATCCAGCCTCGTTCCTCGGCTCCGGCTCCAGCCGCTCCTTTCCCACCATCACCCGTTCCAGGGCCATTCCACAGACAGCTCTCCACTGGGCATTTGATTTAATCCAGACCGAATGCTAATAGGCCTGTTTGGTTATTGGCCATCTGCCTGGGATGCTGGTCAACTATGGCAAGCTGTGCCGAGTTGTGTGAAGCCGGGCCTCTCTGCCAACATCTGAGCTGCCCAGAGACCACTTCATAAGCAGAGGACACTTCATGGCCAATTGTCCACACTTACTGGGAACAGGCTCCATGCTGGGCAATATGATCAGCGGGTGCTTGTCCAGATCCCACTCCCACACCAAAATCCACAACAGAGGATGAAAATGAAAATGATTAATGCAGTTGACTGCGAACATTTGTTTATCCAAGGAAAGTCACGTTGGCTTCTGATACAGTTAAACTGTATCAGTTACAAAAGTAACTCGAACGTTTGAGCTCTGACTTTTAATTCTGTCTTTACATTTTAAATTGAGACATTTTGATATTTTTTTCTCATAATTCTGAAGTAAAACCCGTGAAAATGGAGATTAGGAACTAATTACCGTCTTTGCCAGTAGCTCTTCCCTCCCGATGCAACAGGTGGTGGTACTGCCTTTCTAGCCGTATTTGGTGAAACCAGTTTTGAGCATATTTTAACATTTGACATATAAAATCTGAAACATCTTCTGCCTCTGATATCAAATCTTTCTGATCACGTGTTTGCTCCAAATCCATGTTAAATGTCTACAACTTGTGTGGAGCTTGGCACCACGCGGCTGGGAACTCAGCGTGTCGGTGCTTTTATTTCTGTTGTATTTGTTTTTCACCTACATCTCACCTTGACCTTGTGGTACACGCTACGTCGGCAGCGTTGCCAGCCACTTAGCGATGATGTGCTGAGAAAGAAAGAGAAAGAAAGTGTGTGTTCCGAGCTGAAAATAGATCTCCAACTGGTCTTGTTTCATTCAATATGCAGAACGCTGAGGCCATCCTCAGAGATGGAGCGCTGTGTATCTTTTGTGTTTATGTTGGATGGGTGGAGGGTGTTGATGCAATTCACCAGATCTCTGCGCTCACATCGCACCAGCTTTTTTTTTTTCCTTTCCTGCGCTCTGTCTCTCAACCTTGTCCTCATTATCCATTCTCCTCCAGCATTGTGGTGCAGGGGTTGTTAAACTTCCTCAGCCCGGGAACCACATTTAGAAGATCCAGTTTTACTCCAGGACCTGGTCTAATGACTAGCAGTGCTCACTGTACAAACTGGTATTCCTGGCTCACAGGGACTCACTTGCGTAGCCATTTAGGGTCCCGACCCATCGTAGTGTTGAAGCGAATCTCGCTTAAAGACATAACAGTGTTAAAAAGTATAGGCATGTCTGTCGGCTTGTGTGTTCCGTGTGTGTGTGTGTGTGTGTGTGTGTGTGTGTGCGCTCCCACATAGGCTCTCCCTGCATGCCTGTGTGGGAGTGGGGCTCTGACATTGTATGTATGCTTGTGCATCCCCCAGCACAAGCAGCTGCATTAATTGCTCTGAAGAGAAAACTCTGTGAGGACGTCATTAACTAGAAGCCAGCGAACATTCATAATTGATATGTAACAGTGCTCCTGCATGCGGTGTTGCTCCAGGCTTCTGTTCACGAAGCCCGGCTCTGACGCCCACTCCGGGCGCCGGTGAACTAAGACCCCAGAAGGGTAAAGGTTGCAAACACAGGTGAGCTGCAGGGGCTGGAGTCCTTTAGTTCAGCGGGGTCTTGTTTTCACTGTTTTACCTATTCTGCTAATGACAAGACGTTCAGCTCAACCTTTGCACAGTAATGGTGACTCTGCCTGCAACAGGAATCTTTACAGGGCACATCATTGTGATTGTTGGATTCTTTATACAGCTGAAGTTCTTCTTTGATCTTTGACAGCCAGGCGCAGAATAAACGAGCAGGAATATCACCTCGCGTGTGTGCTACAGGAGCGTTTTTTCACGGTGGCTATGACTCAAGCCTACCTTTAATACATCTGTGGAAGTCATTACCCACGACACCTTTGGGAAATTCATTTTCATATATCTCCACAATCTCAATTACGCCACTTAATTGATATCTTTATTTGCTTAATTGGTGGCTTTAGTCCTCGCTGGGAGAAAGAGAAGCTCCTGCGTAGGAACGCCACACGTCGAAGGCTGCTTTCTATCATTCTTTCATTGCCTCATTATTTTCCTCGTGTCAGAGGTGTCACAACACATCCACAGCGACTTTAATGAAGAATGAATTTGACATATATTTTTTTTCCTTTCTTTTTTTTTAATCCTTCAGTTAGAAAAGGTGAGCTGAAATTTGTTAGCTCCATGACTGAATTATCCTGCTGAAGCATAACAAACAATTAGTGCGAGGAGGTTTTTTTTATGCAAAACACTTAATATATAATATAAATATATATATATAAGTTTGTAGCTGAACAGAAAGATCAGAATGTTATTTACTTTACAGATCACAGTGAATAGGAAGAATCCAAGCGGGTGCCATCGCATTTAATGGGGAATTTAATTAGCCTGTGTGATAAATAGGTGGACAAACAGCTCCGTGCCCAACTGCTGGGTTAGAAAACCGTTTAGAGCAATTAAGCGCTACAAGGTTTGGCCGTGAAGTGTTGCTCACTAACCCCCTGGACTCGTTTGCTTTTTTTGCCAGTGCCAAAGCCTCCTCTACAATACGCAGTAGCCAAGGCCTACTTCACAGTCTTTTATCCTCACCGTGTTGTTTCACCCACTCCTATTGATTCTTTATTGACCTAAGGTGTCCTCCAGTGCCACCACTCATCCTCCCTCCACCACTGCCTCAGCCACACACCCCCCCCCCCCCCTTCTCCAAGTGTAAGGTGAAAAGGAAGACGGAGCTTGACATTGATTTCTTCGCACTCCCTCTATTTCTGTGCTCGAACCGACCCTGGCTCTCTCTCTCTCTCTCTCTCTCTCTCTCTCGTACGGCCAACCTCTGTGAAAAGGCTGCAGCGCGGCGGACGCCTCGCTGTAACGCGGAAAGGGTGCCGAGGCGGTTTCTGAATAACAGCTCCTACATATGAAAAGAGATGTAATTCTACCTTTGATCTGCAACTAGAAGCCATAATAGTGCAGGTTCAAAAGTACAAGAAAATACTTGAGTGCCAAAAAGAGAAGAAAAAAAACACATATTTGTCAGTTGGAAAGGAAGGTTCAGAAAGAGTGAGTAGAGACCAGTTAGAGTTTAACTGCTGCAGCAGGGAACTCACACATGTGAATTCCAACTTGAGGACAAGTCTGAATAGAATAAAAAAAACGGACAGGAAAACAGATATAAAATAATAATAATATCAAAAATTATTCACATTGTCGAGCCAATTATAGCTCGGCCTACTTCCTCGTTATGGAAATGTGAGAAGTATAATTACACAAACAAGGACACACACACACAACAATCATCCGACCCCCCTGGAAGGCTACCCCCGCCTCCCGTCACCACCACCACTCCTCCCGGCCCTTTGGACACACAAGAAACCAAATCTCTCAAATGGTGAAATAAACAAAACAAACAAAAATATAGGAGATGAAAGAAGGAGCGAAACAATAAAGGAGAAGTGTCCCCGGTGGATTGTTCTCTCCCTCCTCTTTGCTGTAGATGTTTTTTCTTCTCTTATTATTTTATTTGTTTGCTGCACGGCCATTCACAGCATTTTTCTCTTTCTTATTGTTGCTGTTGTTTGTGTCTCCCAGATCTTGGTAATTCTTAAATGGTTTCGACTCTCGCTTTGATCTCATTTAGAAAGAGAACGAAGCCAAAGCTTTGGAAGTTATTTTGATTAGACTTTTATTAACTTCTGTCTGCGTTTCTAATACAGTCTCTGAAGAATTCATTGGAAATTCTGTGATGCGGAGGATGAGTGAGAACAAACTAATATAGCTGTAATTTACAGGAGTGTGTGTGTGTGAGAGAGAGAGAGAGAGAGAGACCATGTGCACTTATCTAGCACAAATCCAGCAAAAAACTTCTTCTTATGATGTTTTACCTAAACTTTATTTTTAAAGTGCTAAATAAGGAAACTATTTATTGGTTTAAATGGTTTGTGTGTGTTTAAAGTAAATATCTACACCATAAAGCAAGAATTTGTTCAAATCAACTAAAGTTTTCTTATTATCTTAACTTAGAAAGTATCTTTAATGTTTCAAGGCCTTTTGAGTCAGTAAACCTCCTCTCGTGAACCACGTGTCTTCTCTGTCCAGTATTTGATCATTTTGGTCCATAAATGAGTCCTTTGTCCTTTAGAAGAAGGTAGTGGCCGGGTAGCGTCAGACTGGGATGTAGAAGGTCGCAGGTTCGAATCCCGTCTGATTCCTAATCTATCCCCCACCAGGTGTGTCCCTGAGTTGCTTTGGATCGAAGCATCTGCCAAGCAAAGTCAAGTACGCCGCTGATTCTGGCCCTGAGGTGTTGCTCCACCCTCCTGTTTGGTTTCCTCAGTCGACAGCTCAGAGCACTGCACCGAACAGCAGACACTACATTGCTCTTCTCCTGTTTTGTTATCCGATCTTTAGGGGGGACAAGTAAATGGTATATGGTCTGCACTTATATAGCGCTTTTCTAACAACACCGGGGGCAACTTGGGGTTCAGTGTCTTGCCCAAGGACACCTCGACATATGACTGAAGGAGGCAGGGAATCAAACCACCGATCTTTCATTGGCTGGTAACCGCTCTACCTCCTGACCCTCAGCTGCCCCCAAGTCTCTGTCTCAGTGGGTTTGAATGAACAGGTATCTCTCAGATACACCAGCCATATAGGGAATAACCGGGTTCTTCCGTTGGCGGCTCTGGAAGAAGATCCTGCCTTGTTAACACTAGAAGTCCCAGAGAAGGGCCATTTGGCCTTTCTACCTAGAAAACCCGCCGGCGGGCCGATCGGCCCAA
>JAUMTR010000007.1:1750208-1777708 GCA_032270685.1 Microctenopoma stevenorrisi
TGTTAGCCAAAAGACTAGCCAGTTAGCTTCCACTTGGCTGAAGCATCGCTAGAAATCCTGGGACTTCTAGTGTTAAAGTCCTACGTTGGACATCCACAGGTTCTAAGAGCTGTCTTCAGATGCCCGTCTTCCTTCTGTCTGGCTGCTGTGGTGGTGGGGATGTTCCCTGCTCTGTGGTACAGAGTCCTGGTTTCTCCTGTTTGTGCTGCAACATGTGATGTGAGTCAAACAGGAGATACTGGTCAGTGTGGGTTGGTTCTCTGTACACACAACATGTAGTTTTTTATCTGTCCCGATGATCACTGCACAGTCCAGGAACGCCAGCCTTGTCTTTGGCATCCTCCTGGGTGAACTGTATGTTAGTGTCTGTTGAGGTGATGTATTCTGTTCGATGGCGTTTTCCATTTCAGGGTGTTTTAGGAGGTCTATCACCTTTTTTCTGTAGACGTTGGTGGATCCCTTTTCAGTTTCCATAGGATTTATGTGGCTGTGCATTGGAAAGGACTCATTGTGAAGGAGGTCTAACTTGTGTGTGGTAGAGTTGACCTGTCCTATCCTTTTATTGAGCAGATGTTCTTGTTCCTTCTGTAAAATGTTGTCTCTCTGTGAGTCCTGACTGTGGATCTCAGGCGTAGACTGACCAGGATGATGTTCTGTTGCCTCCATCTGAGGTTAAAGCACACGTGGTTCCTGTAGTCTGCAACCTCTCCTGCTGTCTTTTCATATTCACGGTTTCTGCCCCAAAATGTGTGGAAACATGAATATTCTCATTCATCCAGGTGACGTTGTAGGAAGGTTTGCTCTTTTTAGAGATAACACTGAGCTGTTTATGTTGTATATAAAAGGTTTTATTTATGTCACGTTCAGCTAGGTCTTAGTTTCTAAAACGAACCTATAAAATATTGGTAGCATAATGTCCACATACACCAGTTATTCAGAAAGATCTCTGAGTTAAAGTGTCATTTTCACAGATCTGGTTTGTTGTATCCTGTTGTCTTATTTCTACAGAATTCCAGACACGAGTTGAAATATTTTCACTGCTCTGACGTTTAGAAAGAGAACTTGTGCATATTTCTGTGGAACACACGTGTGCTGCTCGGCCCGTTTCAAAGGTGACGTCGGTCAAACTTGAAGAGAGTTTCCAGACTTTCTACAGATGCAGTACTGTGTTTACCACACATTTAAATCTATTTAGCATAAGACCTTTGGCAGCACTCGTTTACATTTGTATAAATTCTGTTCTATAACTGCACCCCCGACCAGGGAAAGTCCAGAGGTGGGAGGTACGATATTTAGCTTAGTGTTGAATGAATGTAGATCTTTTAGCATAAGGAAAATTTAAATAATCTGAGGATAGAATTTAACATTACACATAATGAATAAACATTTATTATGGAAATGTGTTTTTCAGGTTCTAATTAATTATAGTCATTTGTTATTAAGTCCAAGAAGTTGAGGGTAACACAGTGTTCCCCATCTAACATGGTATTTGAGTTTCTGCCCCTTTATTGGGTCCTGATGGAGTTTGTGATCCACTCTAGGGTCCTGGCTCTTCCTTTTCTTGTATTTAATACTCTTTTTCAGGATTAGGATATATTATATATTATATTTCAGGAAAATAAGCCAAACTGGAATAAAATAGGAGGACAGTTAATACCAGGCCATGGGCAGTAAAGTTTCCCGTGCAGGCAGAACTCTGTTTCTGTTCCACTGTCCTGTGTAATAAGTAACAGCAGCAGAGCAGCACAAATATCCCCCTTGAGTGGATATTTATGAGGGCCTAAATGGCTGGGGCTGCTTATTAAAGCACCTTATTTGAACTAGATAATGTGATTAGGATAAGATCAATTAACACCCAGTGATAACGGCAACTGCAGGCCCATTGTCATTTTGATGACATTTGCATTTGGTCTGGTAATGTATGTCCTATGGTGATAATTAAGATGCTGGCTTCAGAGGCAGCGCGCTGAATGGGAGGGAAGGCATTACACCCGGACCTTTTGACGATTAGCATCTCTGCACCATCTCGCCCGCCACCGGATTCAAGTGGAGCTTTTGAAGAAGCCCAAATTGATTCTGCATCCCACCGCTCGCGCTCGACGATAATTTCTTGACGCCTTGATGTAATGTTTACAGAGCATTAGAGAGGGGAAGCCGCCTGCAGCAGACTGCTGTGGAGGGGTGCTATGTGAAGGTGTAGAGGAGGATTCATGCAGTAAAAAAACGTTGTTCTATACTCATCACAAAAGGATGCTTAAGGTATAGAGAACCTTTCAAGTGCACGCTCCGTTCTCTGGGATCACATCTTTGCTTCTTTTGGATATTTTAGGAAACCTTTGTGGTCAGAGAGAAGATGATCAATGATTCCTCCCAGTTTAAAAAGGGTAGTTAAAATATTCCTCAAGCAATAAGCAGGGATGGAGGAGGGGAGCAGAGAAGGAGACAGAACAGAAAAAAGCAGAAATGATTTAAAAATAGCAAAGAAAATGAAATTCCAAAGCAAAAAAAAAACAAACTGACACACCTTGCTTGTGTTGTTTTTCATTTTCTTTCAGTGCCTTTTAAAGAAAGAAGGAGGAAATGTTTTGTTTGGTTTGCTACTGCTTTCTGGTTTGTCCCAGCTGTGTCTTCACCAAAGACACAGTGATTAATTATGATCAATAACACTGAACACATCCAATAAGCAGAGAACAGATCATGCTGGATAAACGGGTCATGTTGGGAACTAAAGGATGCCACATCATGTGATGACATGACATCATCAACGTGCAGAGAGCTGAAACCTAAACTAAAGCGATGCAGCAGGAACATTCCTCAAATTCCTTCTTAACTGATCAGAACAATATCCCAGAAGTTTAGCTACCATGACACTAACTAAGCCGATATGAAAACCCCTGCTTACCCACTGACGCGTGAGAACATTGCGCAGTATCTCAGCCGTCCCTGGGTTCAGTCCTCCTGGTTCTTCTGTTGCATCTTTTAACGTTTCCTGTATGTCTCTCTCCACTGTCAAAGTTGAGGCTAAAGGACGGGATGAGGTTAATTCTGTCAAAAACTGGACCCATGTGACAAAGACATGATCCAGCCGGGACACGAAGCACCGCATTGATCAGAACTTCAGAAAATTATAGTCAGTGAGCAGGATTTATGAAGAAGACCAAAAAACGCTGCCACATTCTCTGGACCTTTAAACGTGGACGGAGGTGAAGTTATGGACACTGCGTTCTCCGCACTAATGAGGGGCGGGGCCATTCGTCTAGTTATCAGAGTACAGCAGCCAGCAGCCGTAATGGTGCGAGGCTGCATTAGTGCACACGGCAGAGAGAGAGAGAGATGTGGGTTTAAAGAAACTTCGGCCTTGTTATTACAGATAATACTAAACTGCGCTCTGCACGCATCACACCAGCTTGGCTCCGGGGTAAGAAGCACTGACCAGCCCGCAGAGCTTTCATTAAAAGCTTTTTGCTTCATTAGGTTATGTTGGGTTGATTTTGCAATGTATTGCAAATTCTGCTTTTAATTGAGTTTTACACAGACTCCCCTCTTTTCATTTCACAGAACACCACTTGGAAATAAGAGTAAAGAAAAAAGAAGCAGCATTATTTTCATCGGGGACCTGGGCGTAAAGATAAACAAGTTGAAAATATCCCTGCAATCAAAGATGCTGTGCGAGTTCAGTTCGATGTCTTTGGCTGCCTCACACCTGTTCCAGGAAACAAGACAGACTTCCTGTGAAAAGCAGCTGTGTGTGTGTGTGTGTGTGTGTGTGCAGGGAGGGAGGGAGGGAGCTGAGAGACGCTTGGGAGCTGCTCACCAGAGAGTCTTGTTATTTTGACTAGAGCACCTTCTGCATTAAGGATTGTTAATTTGTTTTGACAGTGCTACACAGCAGACACTACAGCCAGCAAATTGAAAGGGAAGGAAAGAAGCCCTCGAATTGAGTCTACAAGTTATTTAGAAGAACGACTCAGTTGGGTTTTTCTTTTTACTCCCCATGAATATGGAACAGCCAGTCACGCCATGTCTCTCGTGTGTGTTAGGACACCTCCCACCACTGACCACACAACCAACAAGCCCGGTCTTCAGTTTACATCCAAACTCTTTGATCAGTGGTCTCGATCCACATTTGGGCACATGTGGAAGACGGTTTCACCTGCGTGAGACGACAGCGCCTGCTGGACTGCTGCTCAGGAGGTAGAGCAGTCGCCTGGTTCATCTCCCTGTCATATGTTCACGTGTCCTTGGGCAGGACACTGAACCCCAGGTTGCCCCTGGTGGGTCAGGTCAGCTGCACAGCAGCTCTTCATTCCTAACGTTACATATTTCTACTGTCTGCTCTCGTTATTACGTCTCCTCATCGAGACTCAGACCGTCTTTCGTCAAGCCGGAAAAGACTGAAACCCATGTGCACGAATGGACTGCTGCCTCCGTACATGCGCTGCAGCAAACTGTGTGTGTGTATCGTGGGAATTAATTAAAGCACATCATTGGAGCCGCGCCGCGTCGCTTCCAGTGTGCGTTGGCCTACACTGAGAATAAATGCTGGTATCCTCTCAGACTCACTCTGGTAGAGCTACACCTACTTTTCTGCTTCCACTCAACACTTCTGAACCTATGTCCAGTGTTTATGCTGTTTGCAGACACAGCTTACGTACGTAGCTCGTGGTTCGAGGCCCGACCAACAACACCAGTGGTAGTTTAATGCTGGGACATATAGCTTCAGTGTCTTCTACAGGATTAATGAACATCTCTGAGCATCTTCAGTTTGATCTGAGTGTGTGTGTGTGGGGGAGGGGCACGCTGAGGGAGAACAGACACCATGAAAGAAAAAGATAATGATGAGATGAACAGAGGAGAAGAAAAAACAGACAGTTTGATTGACACCTACAGACTGCAATTAGTGCGTTCCCTCCAAACATCTGTGGACTGTTGTGTACGTGATGTATATGTGCGGTTATTTTTGGTGATGTTTGGTTTGTGCAGTGATCTGGATCTGTGATCCGGCAGTTCTGATCCGACACACAGGGACGGGTAGCGCTGAGTGTGAGGCGCCACTGCCAGATGGCATTCTGTATACCCAACCCTGTCTCCTACGCACACACGCGCACACACACACACACACACACACACACACACACACACACACACACACACCTGACCGCACCGGCGGTCTGATGGAATGGTCTTGATTCTGTCAACCTGCCAAACGCACGCTGTGAAACCAGTGTAAAATTAATTACTCTTGTTTGTTTTAGTGCTTTGAAATGTTTGCTGTTAATGGATGAAGTCCTGCTCCGCTGTGACATGCGTGTGGAATAACAGAAGAGACGGCGTTCTTCAGGCTCCATCCAAACCCGTTTTATACAGTGAACCATCTCAACAGTCTGACACTTTCACTGTGTTGGTGCCTGGTTCCTTGTGTTCTTTTTACGCTAACCACAGGTTTTCCTCTTGGATTTAGATTCATTACGTTGGATGGAGTTTCATGACTTTTCAATGTCTTTATCGTTTGGTGGTGTCTCCAACTACGTCCACATGAAGCCTGTAAATGCATCTTTCCAAAGTTAAAGCGCTTTGATTGGACTGATTTATTCTTCTCGCTTAAACAGAGCTCGTGCAAAAACACCGTCTGAACTAAGACACTCTCACGTCAACAGTTTGGAAACTGTCAGACGTTTTGGTTCGTAGGGACAAACAGATTTGACCACTGCTATAACTAAACTGGTCCGTTTCCTCTTGGCTTGTTCTGTGTGGTGCAGCTTTGTGCTTCACTGTGAAGCCAGTAATCAGCACCACGTTATTGTGTACAGAAACACAGAGAAACTGTGTGTTTTAATGTCTCCTGATCATTATCACAGGCCACGTCGGGAAGGTTAAAAGGAATAATTCACAGAAGCCCCCTGTTCCTCTGTGCTCCCCTTTGACTCTGCATCACAGCGGAGCACAGATCATACATGTGTACGGGCCTCCGCGCTCCCCGACGCATGCAGCAGGTCCGTCGCTGCAAATGAACGCTCCCCTTGAAATAATTCTCATCAAGGTTCAATCACTTTCTGGTCCTTTGCCTGCAGCGGTGTTTCAAAAGAGTTCTTCATCAGCCTCTTTCCCTCTTTTCTCCTCTGCACCCCCCCGCTGTTCCTCCTCTTCAGACTGAGACCGGGGCCTTCGAGGGTGGAGGGTGGGGTATGTGTGGAAGTCATAGGTGGTTGTACGTCAAGGTTGAAAGCTGAAAGAATCTTTGCGCAAGATTCCAGCAGCGGTGTGAGAAGTCTTCCACTGTGTGTGTATCTTCACGCCGCGTGCAGAGGAGGTGGGAGTCAGAGCCCGGAGAAGACTCTCTCTGGCCTGCAGGTCAACTGGTTGTTGAAGGGGGCAGTTAACAGGAGAGATGGTTTAAAGGTCACCTTTTGGCCAGGGTTACGCCGTGACTGAGCCCCCCGCCCCCCGCCACACACAGACACACAGTCACATACAGTGGTTAAACGCTCTGGCAGCCGGGTCGGCAGACGCTCGCGCGCTGATTCGCTGCTGAAGGCTGGAGTTATCTGGAGCTTTCCCCGTGATGAATGACCAGCTAGTGCAGAGAGCTGCAACCTTGCACCGACATGTCGGCCAGGGGCCCCACGCCAGCGGACTCATGTGCACACACAAGAAAAACGGTTGTTATAGTCTGAGCGCAGACATGGACTCTCTTCTAGTTGTCCTTTCAAAATAAAATCAGCAGATTGAATTTAAACGTTTTTTCTAACACAGACTCAGGACTGGATCCTTCTTTGTCTGTATGAACACAGAACACACGAGGTCAGGTTGAGAGGTCCGGTCACATTCAGAACATCACACAATAATTCAGACGATATCCAGATTCCAGAGACATTTCTATCTGTGTTTGATCGTATGATTTAATGGTTAAAAAAAATTTACAGACACACACACGGTACAAACACTGTCTGCAGGTTTGTTTAGTCATCTGTGAGCTCTGGGACCGACACAGCCATTGCCATGTCCCTGCCGTCCCGATCTGTCGGGAGCCAGATGGGAATATGAGTCCAACGGTGTTTGTCAGTGAGCCCAGATAAGCTCGCTAACCCCTGCACCTCCTCCGTTCCTCGCTTCCTGTTCTCCCATCACCCCATCCCACTTGCCCAACCCAAAAAGCAATACTAAGCCCAGTAATACCTCTGTTAGTCCCTGCTGCGTGTGGTGTTGCTGAGGTTACCTTCTCAGGAGCCTTAAGCAGTGTCTCAGAGACGGAGAGAGAGAGCGGCTGGATTGAAAGAAGGGAAGGAAAGAGAGTGGGATGGGGAGTCCCAGGGCGATTGTGTTGTGTCCGTACTCTGACTCCTGGCGTGACTTCATTTGGATTTACATCAGCTGCTAAATTAGAATAATCACTTGTAGAGCACTCTGGGCCTTACTTCATTTCCTCTTCTCGTTCTGCTCCCCCCCTTCTTTCTCCTTTCCCTACATCACCGCGTGTGAATTATTAGACTGCAGGAAATTCTTTATTTTGAAAGGCAGACTGCATGTACACAAAGAGGTTTAGGCGTGATTTAAAAGTCTGATGAGCCAGATACTGTACAACTAAATGGAGCTCCAGCAGAAAGCGTTGATGCTGAGTAAGAAGGAAACACTTCACATGTACGTAGAAATCGTGAGATGCTCACGAAACAAACAAGCTGTGAGGTTAACACCGCTACATCTGACTGTGGGTCAGGCTGGAATGATCGTCGTTGTTCTGTAGCTACCTGTAATGTGTTTGTTTACTCCTCTTCCTCACAACGATTGTTCCACTTCCACGCGGGCTGAAAAGTACACGTGAATGCACCGTTAGCCATTGTTTGCACACCGCTGGTCCTCCATCAGGTCGTCTGACACGGTGCCAGAGAGTTGGACAGCCTGGATGGGCTGTGGCCAACATGTGGCTCCGTCCCCATCGTGAGGTGACGGCAGGAGCAGCCCGATTTAACTGGGTCGTTCCCTAAAGGAGCCCGGTAAATGTTTGTTTGATGACTTATGAGCTTTGATTCCTGTGCATGTGTGCGCACACGTGAAGGATGAGGGACACATTCCACACACACACACACACACGTCTAAATACACATGAAAAGTGAACACTCAAGAAAAGCAATAAGCAGTGAGTAGACGAAGACGAGAATAAAGGCAGAAACATGCATACATCCTAGGGCACACACACAAAAGCACACACAGCCCCCCCCCTCTCTTTTTATCACACACACACACAGAATGAAGAATCCTCAATAGTGCTACTAGCCCTAATAATGCTGGAGTGTTGTGGCAACTAGGCTTTAAGCTACAAATTGACTGCTAGCTGCGGGTGGGCTCATGTTGCGGCTTACTACTGCAACTCCAGCACTGTCCATTCAGCCAGAGGAGAATGTTAGACAGATATATGGCCACTTAATTGGCCCATGATGGCAGTATGGTGGAGTGGTGATCGCCAGCGGAGTGCTAGACACCGGGATGATTAGGGGCCTGTGTGTGTGTGTGTGTGTGTGTGTGTGTGTGTGTTCGGTAAGCCAAACTGAGGGTCTGGGATTTTATTTTGTGTCTATGTGTGTATGTATTTGTGTGTGTGTGTGTGTGTGCGCGTATAAAGAGACTGCTCAGCCCAGCAGGACAGCGCCAGGGCTGGACTTATTAGTCACTTGTCTCGAGCTGTCAACCCACACAAAAGGCATCAGACGATTAAAAAAATGAACCGCCGCAAACATATTCTGCACACTGCTAGTCTTCTTCTATGTGTCAGGTGTGTGTGTGTGTGTGTGTGAGTGAGAGAGAGAGTGTTTTGATGGAGGCCTATTTTCCCTCTGAGTCCACTCTACCTCTAAGTGGGGAAATCAATGCAAATAAGGAAGGCGGGGAAGACAGAAGGAGTGGAACGAAAAAAAGGAAAAACAAACAAGGGCCTGGATTTAAGACGATATAAAAAGGGAGCAGGGAAGCGAGGGGGGAAGATGGGATGAGAATGCCCATTAAGGTGGGAAATTGGAGCCCTTTGCTGTTAAGCATTTCGACTGTGCCCGTATGTCCCTGATGGTGGTGGGAGATTCGCCGGGCCCTGAGTTATCCAGATGAGACCGGCAAGAATTAAAACGCCATATGTTCAGGACGACACCTCGGCGCAAATCAAACGCTTCTGTAATTTCTCTCAATACAAAAGAGGCCCCCAACATTAGGCTTTCTCCGCTTTGCTGGTTTGTTTATTTCCACTCGCTCTTTTTGTCATGTTGATGTGGCGAGTCAGTGCGGGCGTCTGCTCCTCCGTAGGTTACGTGTAAGTGCGTGTGTAGACAGCTTATTAGGTTGGAGGTGATGGGCATCTGTTTGGGAATCTCACCGTGGAGCCCCGAGTCAATAGCCTGGAACACGTCCCCTCGGCTTTGTCACGTAACAGGAAGTTAGATTTTTCATCATTGAATTTGATTGAAACAACATGTTAGATCCATATTCTGTTTTTTAGCCACTATCTGTTTGTGCTTCTGAGAAGACTTTTCATTTTTGTTGACCAGATTCTCTTTACATGCCAAACACGTTTTTACACACGTCCATCCTTTTCCAGAAGTTCCAGATGTGCCGTTCCTGGAATACTTGAAGTGAAGCTACCGTTAGCCTCCGTGCTTCGCTAGTGTTCACATGCTGTCGAGCCGTTCAGTCCCTCACTTCTGTCTTCTGTGGCCACAATGTGGAGATCGCTGCCTTCAGGTGAAGGCTCTTCAGCTGAGTGTGGACATAAGACGAGATGTCAAATTCCTTCTTTTGTTTTCCCCACTGCGTCTCATTTACAACATTTACGCTCTCGCACCGGACTCCACCGTAAGAAAAGTGACCGTCGAGTAAAAAGAAAGCCACAGTCTGCCTGCGTTCATTCGTTCACACACGCGTCTCTTTAACTCTATGGTTCAGCTTCATCTCGTTCTCACAAAGAGTCTGAGAAACTTCAGTTTTTAGGTTAATATGACATCTTATCTTCTAGTGAACTAGTTTCCCCCGTCGCTCATGTCACCTACCGAGGACTTCCTCACAACTCACGGACATGAGAATTTATTTACTGCAGGTCGCTGTCCGAGGCCTCTTTAGGTCACATCGGAAACCAGACATAACCCCCCCCCCTCCCCCCCGTTCACCATCAACCCTCCATTTATCACTATCATTTTAGAGGATGTTGCCCCTGCCTCCAAAGCCCTGCGCCAATAATTGTGTGTTTTCAACCTCTGCTGCCTTGGGCTAATTTAACCACAGAATGAAATGGAATGACCCCCCCCCCCCTTCCCCCACCCCCCACACACGCGGTGCCAGCCAGCAATCAGGAGTCTGAATAGACTGTGTTTCCTCGGCAGACACGAGCCTGATTCCAAAGCTAATAGTCATTGTTTGAAGTGACACCGCTGCCCTGGCATTTGCTTAACCTTCTGTCTTATGCACAAGGCAGAGTCAATGCACAATCCCTGCTTAATTAATATCTTCCCTCTCTTGCCACTCTCCCATTCTTCCCTCCACCTCTCTTTCATCCCCGTACAACCAGATGGGGAAGAAACGCGTCCATTATCAGCGATCAGCAGCACTCCTCCAAACATCTGTAAGTGACTTCCTAGTAATACGTCAGCAGCATTCACTCTTCTCATTCTTAGGAGATTCATACCAGCGCGTTTATTTACCTCCTCCTTATCTGTTGATGTGCTTCAAACAGCAGCACTTCATACATATTCTGGTTCATGGTATCACATTGTTCCTCCTGGACCCAGTGGAGCTCGAGCTGTTAGAGATTCCTACTGTCAGACACAGCAGCTTCTGCACCCGACAGTGACGCAGGTGGTCAGGATTCTCAAATGGTGCCCGTGTAGAACATGGAGAGGGTGGAGGGGAGCTTCACTTTGATCACTCAATGCAGGAAGTGGAGACACTGCTGTCTCTGAGCGGTCTGATGGCTCGGAGGAAGCAGAGAAAGGTTCTTCGCCAGTCGAAGCTTCATGGGAGAGGCATTACCTCTCAGCTAGAGTTTGTCAGAAGGCGTGTGGGAGACTTCCAAGTCAACTGGAAGAAGGTTCCGTGGTCTGACGGGAGCAGAATTGAGCTTTCTGGTCATCAGACTGGCGAAGAACTCAGGCAACACTTGCTATCTGCATTTCAACCGGTGACACTTCTTCAGAGGTGGCCTCCATCACTAGTCCCTTCTTGTACCACCTCTCAGTTTTTGAGAACAGGCCGCTGTAGGCAGACGTATGCCTGTGCTCGCTCCCTTCCAGGTTTTTGAGTTTTTTTTGTATCTGTCCTGAAACTTGAGCTTCTCAATACTATTCTCTGCAGAGATGCCTGAAGTGTTCTTTGAGTTTTCTCCCAGCACAGTAATCATCCAGGTATTGGATCTTCCAGATTCAGCTATATTTATATTACGGGGCTGGAAACATGGTGATCCAGAAGTAAGCCTGAGGTATTTATACAAAAACCATGAGCATCAGCTGGTGAAGGAGTAGAACCAGAAACGGGCTGAGAAGGACAATAACAACAGCTTGAGGGACAGATAGAAGGGACATACCAGGAGCATAAAGACAGAGACGGTCTTCTTCACGTCTCCTTACGGCCTCTGTATTAAATCCAAATTTCCTTTTTTTCATGACTCCACACTAAGTAAGAATCAATGCCTAGTTAAGACTGAGGCGCCGGCAGTAAGCCCGAGCAGGAGGTGAGCAGGAGGTAAACAATGCCACGACTGGTGTCTGTCTCCAACAAACACACTGAATCCTAATTCGCTGTGTTTGCTGGATCCTAATCCCCCTGCTCTGACGCTTTCTCCTCTCTTACTTAATTCCGTCCTCTATTCTTTTTTCCCTCCGCGCTCTTTTTTGGAGGCTCCGTCAGACCAAAGGAGCAAACGGAGTCTGTGGAGGGGGGGCGGCTGATCACAGAGTGGAGACTTTATTATAAACATATTACAAACAGGCATTATTCCGACGGTGAAATGAAATGAGTCATTCACACACGGCGATGTGAGCGTGGTCTGATCTTATTAGTGGGAGGCAGCAGGCGTTCAAACCTGGGAGCTCGTGTGTGTTGTGTGTTAGAGCCTAATGTATCGTGCGCTGATTATACTGTAAGGATTAGAACGGAGGTTTTGCTATGATTCAGATGTGTTTGAATTCTATGACACACTTTGGCAACGAATGGTTTGTTTTTCCACAGTATTTCATCCTTGTACATGCTCCACTGTGACGTTAAGAGCGAACCCGTCTGGACAGAGTGCTCCGGTGTTTGCTTTTCCTGCTGTGAGTCTCTAGTAGCCGCTCTTTCTCCTTTTCTGTCTCTCTCTTCTTTGGGGTGTTCGATGAAGTGGTCAGCAACTGACAGGTGCTGCCACGGCTGACAACCCAAATACAGTGTCTGTGTGTGTGTGTGTGTGTGAGGGATGCAGCTCGAGGGCAAATCGGCCTTGTGCTGCAGAGCATGGCAGGAACAAAGCCACAGGGACACAGAGTCAATGACATCTCTCTCTCTCGCTCTCTCTTTCTCTCCCTCTTATCGCCTACTTGTTTTTGGACACTTTCTCAAACTGAACCCTTCGCCAACGTTACTTTATGCAAATCGTGTAAATGCTCCTTTACCTTAATAAAGCATCATGACTTTAGTTGAAAAGGCTTCATTTAATATTGTGTCAGTGTAGCGTTGGACTCAGCAGCTCAGATAGGTCGTGTGAGTTACAGCTAATGTGAACCTGAGCAGGAACGGGCTTCGTGTTTGTCTTATCGCCCTTCCTCCGACGCTACCTAGCACATGTTTAACTGGTGGTAGTAGTGGATCCTCATGCGCCTTGACCAGGGGAGGGTGTGTGTGTGTGGGGGGGGGTATCTAAATTAAATTGTCTTTATCTCTTCCTGAAAAAAAGGGAAGAGGGAGAACGGGAAGGGCTGTGGGAGTGGGGGTGAAAATTAATTTGTTAGATCAAAAAAATATTTAATTTTGCTGCACATCAAAAAAAACTTTGTCTTCAGACAGGGTGTACTGAGGCGGACCCGCCTTTTTCTTCTTTCTCCTCTTCTTCTTTTTCTTCATCTGCTTCCTCCGTTTTTTTTCTTTAATTAAAAAAAAGCATTCTATTATTACAGCAGATGAAAAGGAAACATCTATTCAAACAGTACAGTCGTACCGGACTACCACTAATCTTTTGGTAATTATTTTTTAATTGAATCTTTTGAACACAAAAGCCTTGAGCAGATGCTTGCATTACCGCGCTCCCACGTCGCACGCCGCGCCATGTATACGAGATGATGCCCGCCTCGCCATGAGCAAACGGCAGGACAGCGCGGGGATAAAAGACGAGGAAGTTGGCAAAGAGAGAGAGGTAGGAAAATTGGAGTGCGGATCGGGTTGGATGGAATGAAGCGAAGACGTCTGCAGAGATGGAAAATTATGTATAGATGAATTTACCTCAGCAGCTCCTCAGGCGTTCACGTGCACATAAACCCACAGGTCACACTGCTCGAATCTCACCCCGACACATCCTCACCTCCACGAGCAATCCCCCTTTTCAGCGCAGACGCTTCCCAGCAACTTCAGCATCTGCAGATTGCTGATTCCCAGCATGTAATGATCTGTCTAAAGGGGATGGAAAAAAAGCCCCAAAAGACGAAGCCCGTCTAAACTTTTCAGCTTTTCGTCTCCCTGAAAGGACCTTCAAAACACCTTATTACCTACAGAGCTCCCCATTTCACTGACATTTGATATGCTCCCGCATCTAAGTGAGGCATCCTGGGTAATGTGTGTGTGTGTGTGTGTGTGTGTAAAGTTCTTCCTCCGCGATGCCTCAGAAGTGCTTAAAAGACATGCAGTGGGGAGATGCAAAGAGGGGCTTAAGGAGCAGGCAAATGGAGCGGCTCAGAGGAAAGAGACGTCTTTGGCTTGGTTGTATGCAACAGCACATCGGCGCTTAATCACGTCGAGTACCCGTCAGAGCTCGCCAAAGCAGGTTAAATCACGTTTACTCGTGCATTGTGTGAATGGGTGGTAAAGGAGTGTGTGTGCCTGTCTGCATTAGGCAAAGAGCTGGACCGAGTCACTATGTGAAGGTGTAAGCCCAAGCGCTGCACGTGTTGGGTTTGTGGCTGGAGTTGGAGCTGTATTTATCAAGCATCGCATATTAAGAATCAGGCTTACAGAGCAAAAAAACATCTGAGCGTGACACGTTTATCCCGCTCGTAATGCAGCGACTAAGAGCGTTTCCACAGACTTACCAGAGGAAATGACTGGAGCACGTTACCACGGTCAACACGACACTCAGGCAGCAGCACATCCAGTGAGTGGTCGTCAGTCCCGTCTAAGATGATATCAGCCTCGTGTCCCGGTCTCAGCAACAGAACCGCCAGCAGGCACCAGTTAGTCCTCCTCTCTGTCACCAACAGCGGTTTGTGCTTCTTTGGACCTTTGTTCACTTCTCATGTGGACAGATCTGTAGTATACTCTTAGTTCATATTATTAAGTATACTTACTGTAGTATTGTATACATCAAGTATATTTCCCAGGTATACTTGTGTTAATGTACTTCTAGTAAACATGTTTACAAAGTATGCAGTTTAATACTTCTTACTATATTAATGTTTTATATATGTACTAGTAAGCTTTATTTTGTTTACCTAGTACAATACTATACTTTAAGTATACTATTAGTGTACTAGTAGTATTCTTTTTAATTGGATGCTAGAAAACAGTAAAATCTTGTATTAAATTTTCATACATAATAAATACTTAACACTAATAATAATGATACTAATCATGATAATAATCATAATAATAAATACTTCAGTCCTTCAGTTACAGATGACGCATAATACCTGCAGGGAGTATTTTAGAGTAAGAAGGAAGGTCTAATAACTAAGCTCACTTCTCACTTATGGTTTATCTTTTCATTAATGATTCTCCACATTACTTCGGTTCAAAAGGTCAAACACCATGTTACGCAAGTGTTTGTGACACATTCTTCATGAGCATCATTTAAAACATCAGGTATATGTTTAACAGTCCCGAACAGTCACAGTAAATCAAATTAGACTGACTCAGAATGTGGACAGACACACGTGTAAACATCCTGCTCTGTGAGAGGTTTTCATTACAATCATTCAAATGTGTGGAGATCACCTGATGTTGGGGGCAAATCTTTCCCCATCCTTTACACCTCATCAGCATCAGGAATGATCACATCTGGCTAATGCCAACACAAGGCACAGAGGTGTAGGCAGACAAACGGCGACGGGAGAAACGGATACTGCTGGGATGTGGGATGGCGAGGGACAGAGGGGGGGGAGGGGCGGAGGGGCCTGTGCGACAGAGAGGACCAACTGTGAGAATGAGAGATCAACAACGCCATAAATAACCTTGGGAGAAGTCACCTATCCTCCTGGAGGCGACAGCTCGTCAGGGAAATGAATGGGTTGTCACTGTTGTCTTTGTGCCATGGCTGAGGGCACTAAAGCTGGCACAGCTACACTCGTACACAAATGAAAAAAGAAAAAGCTTTTCTTTTTTCTTTTAACGTCTTTGCAACAACAACCCAAACACCCACCCACCCTCCACTAACTCTCACCACTGACGCGCGCGCGGGTTCAGACACACTCTTTGAAAGCATGCATCCACTTAAGCAAAAACAACGTGAGGGGTAAGTGAAGGGGGTGGTGACGACAGCAGTGTGGATTCCAGGGCTGCACGAATGCACACATTCACACTCACACACCTCAATCTCTCTGTCTGTCTGTCTGTCTCCGTGTCCTCGTTTGTCTCTCTCTCTCCCTGCACTACAGTTCAGCACCTCCGAACACTACGACAGGAAGTAAGTGGCTGCTCGTTGTGCCGCTCGCCGCCGCACAGAGGAAACTGATCAATAGCTGTGAGCTATGTGTTGTATATGCGTGACGCCTTTTATAAAATTACAAACACCTTTATTACTAAACAAGTATTTTTGCCTGAAGAAACGTTTGAGTACAGATGCTGTCATTGCTTATTTGTTTACCTGATATGTTTTATTCATTATATAAAAGGTAGTTTCTAACCACCACAGTTGAATTCCTCGCTGTTTTTTGTTGCTATTGTTTTGTTGTAGCCTGATCAGTGAGAATAAGGGATTTTGCCGACTTAGAATCCATACACAATAATTATGCATTGACAGCACAATATGAGAAAAAGCCTAAAGCCATAATACACACTGAAAGGTGTGTGTACAAACTATGTCGTGATCAATGGCAGTGCCCCCTGGAAGTTTCCATGTGTGTTCCTTAAATAAATAATGGATCAAAGTGGATACGAAATGTTACTCACACCGAACAGATCTCTGCAAAGTGAAAACACGTATTAGTACAAATTATTACATCTGGCACAGACCCACGAATGAACCAATCAGAAAACAGGTCCGGATAGATGCATTTAAACCTGTTTGTGGAAGTATTCCACCTTTAACCACCTCTCATGCCCATGTTTCTGTCGGCCACAGTCACAATCAAAGTCCAGCAGAGATCATGTTAAAAAAAAGTTCCAGCTTTCAACACATGAAATGTGACAAATTGTCTTTTCTTTGTTTCCACGCGTGTGAAATAGTTGCTTTGTCAGTGAACATGCTGACGTGTGAAAAATACATGACTCCAGCAATATTCCACATATTCACATCTGAAAAAAAGAAGAAGAAGAAAAAGTCACCAGCTCTTTTCAGACAGAGAATGGCTTCAAAATTCATTTCAATTTCCTGCAGGGCCTGAGTGACTTCAGAGAGCGAGTAATCTGACAAAGAACTCCATTTAGCCCCGCACTTACATCTTAACCCCAAAACCAGATATTTCACAAATAGGAGTCTATTGCATGTGCGGGACGCCGCCTGTCGAGTTGATTTAATTTGAGACAGGCCTGGGCGTAACCTGTGACCACCCCTCCCTCTTTGACATCAAACCCTCGCCTAAAGTGGAACTCCACGCACAAGTAACAGGACTACTTACATCACGAAATGGACTCTAAATGCAAACAGGCATAACTAGGGAGAGTTAAATCAGCCCCCCCCACCATCACCGCTGCCACTTGGTTTTCTCTGGAAGACGGTTCGGGGCCTTTCTTCTTCAAATTTCACACTGCGTAGTATTGTGCTTGGATAAAAATGAAGCGGAGAAATGAGGAGAAAGGGACAGAGTGAGAGAGGGGATGGAAGAAGAGAGAGAAAAATCAATAGTGAGGACATAGCTGGGGGGTTTCCATATTACATTTTGCATAGACGTCGGCTGTAATTTGCCTTTGATCTTCGTCCCGAGATGACTCACTGAAGTCATCTTCTATAGCCAATGGGGGGTGGGAGAGAGGCAGAGGAGAATGTGGGAGGGATGGAAGGAGTGGGTGGAGGGTTAAGGAGAGAGAGAGAGAGAGAGAGAGAGGCAGAGGAGGGAGGGGGGGAGGCGACCGCAGAGCCTGGATGCCAGGCCCGGACTTCATCTCCAGTTCACACATCCTGCTGCAGAGTGTCCTGGCTGCTCAGACGGACACTTGCTAGTTCAGTGTGCCTACACACACTGATGTGTGGAGCCAGTAAGGCAACGGAAAGAAAAGTGGGGGGGGCTTCATCTGTTCAAAGCATCACACACACTAGAGAAATGGTAGAAGATTACACTGCAGTAAAGTGTGTTTGCGTTCTTGTAGTTAGGGTGAACTGAGCCTTTAGTAACAGCTGACCTCCTTTTATAAGTGAGCTTGTTACACGTGGACATACGATGTTTATACGTTTGAATATTCTGCAATTAAAAAAAAAAGAGCGTCTAGAAAAACAACATAAGCAAAGTCGTGGTGGTCGTAGATCCTGATGTCATGAGGATTCATCCTGAACGTCAGGATGGAGGAAAATGGATCCAACGTGTATTGATCCGATCCTTTAATTTACTACCGCCATCGAATCAAAGAGAAAAGGTCAGTGATTATCACATGGAAGAACCATTTACACTTGTCTTTTGGTGAGGCACGCTAGCCAATCACAGGAGGCCGTTTGTTTCTGATGGACTGCTGAGGTTTGGAGCTTCATGTATATATACTGCAGTTTCATTACTAGTGTCTGGGTGCTGGGTTGGGGGGGCTCCATGGGTAGGCGTCAGACTGGGATGCAGAAGGTCGCAGGTTCAAACCCCGTCTGATTCCTAATCCATCCCCTACCAGGTGTGTCCCTGAGCCAGACACCCAGCGCTAGCTCCCTGTAAGTCGCTCTGGATAAAAGCGTCTGCCAGCTCTTTTCAGAGCTTTCAATTAGTTTTATGATGCACATTAGCACTCTGTGGCTGCAGAGTGACCATAAATACATAAGAGTGAAATACATAGGAGTGAACGTTTGTCTTTAACAAAGCAGATAGGACGATATCTAAACAGCATGCTCGAGGGCAGTAGCCGAGTACACCCTCAGTACTTCCTCTTGGAAAGCCGTACCGAACCCAGCGCTGCCACAGGTGATTAAAAATCACTCTGGGTGTTAGAATGCTGGGGAAGAATGAATGAAGACATAAAACTAATTAATAGATAGAGCCGTCTGTGAGAGCAAAGAGGGGAGGATTCGTCATCTCCTCTCCACACAATGCCATTGTTTCCCGCGACTTTTACCAGTTACTGTGTTATTAATGATCCCGTCTTGTGGAACATACATTTTTCTCTTTCGGCTTATTCGCTGTCTCCAGAAACGTATTTTTTCTCTCTGCAGCTTTTTGTCCCTCATCCTCCCCCACCGTCACTACCACCACCATCGCCATTCTTTGCACATGTGAAGCTGTGCTTGTGTCACTGTACTGTACGTACTCTCCAGAGAGGCGCGCAGGCACAGGGGTGCTGCTGCAGGAGGAGCAGGGTTTGGCTGAAAGTTTGCTCGCGCATAAACACGGAGAAACTTTTTTGGTTGCTTTGTAGTTTGGATGCTGGGGAATGAATCCACCGCCGAATATTCCGCTCCTAACAACAAGACTAAAAACAAAACGCTTTGGCTGAGAATCAAACGGATAAGGTCTGGAGAGATCATCATCACCATCATCGTTTCTTCATAATCTATTACTATCTATTACTTATCTACGTTACAATTCAAAAGGAATGAGCCTGCTGTTGTTTTAGCAGATTTTCTCTCATTAGACTGATCAAAGATACAGTGATAGACACTGTTTTAACATTTAACAGTCTTTACCTGAATATCTAGGAATGCATTTTTAATAGTCGAAATGACTATGTGACTATTCAAAAGTCGACTTAAAGATATCTACTACATCATTTTGACTAGTTAGTATGTTCCATTGACTTGAATGGAAAACGATTTGAAGATTTCTACTACGACTCTGCGTAATGTGAATTCTGGATATCTTGAACAATGTGAGCAGTGAAAAGTTAAATTACAGACATCTACGACTTAATTTTGACTATATATCGAACATGAGACATCCAAAAAGATAAATAAGATATCTTTTAAATGTGTTTAATTAGAGATATCTTAAACTTAAATTCTGACTAGTCGAAGTTCAGTTGTATAAATCTGAAATGAGAGGTTTGATCAGTCAAAATGAAGTTCCAGATAGCTGGAGTTCACATTACGGATAGTCAAAATGACGTAGCAGCTATCTTTAATTCAACTTTTAAATAGCAGGAAAAACATTGCAGATATATGTTTCTGTTTATTTCATCTGAATAGATGCATAGATCAGCAGAGACCCGTCATCAGCGAGCGTCAGGGCTGATGTTCCAACGGCACCTTGTGTTTATTATCAAGTGTCAGTTTTAGGGTTAATTGATCATTAGAAAGACTTAACTAGAAAAAAAAACTTGCTAAATGAAGCTTACCTTAAAGAGACATGGTCTCTTGTCTAGTGTCTATTGTCCTCAAAGTTACCAGGACCGAACACATGGCGTGCCCTTTAAAAGTGCAGCTTTAAACTCTCTGTGTCTTAATGAACTTATAAGACCAAGTGAATATTTGTCAGATCCGAGGGTTTAAACCCAAAACGGTGCAGTTGAACACAGCCCCCACTCCAAGGTTGTGACTCACTGGAGACCTGATACTCTGCCCACACAGCCCAGAGGACAGACCCAGTCCAAAATGTCCAAAAGTCCAAAAGCACGACTACAACAAGACACCAACTGATCACAGTCCCTCCAAATGTTTTTCACTGCTGCATCCCGAGCATCAGAAACAACGGCCTTTAAAGCAGTGCATTCACGTTAAAGTGGGAACTCCTCTAGCAACTTTCCACCGATGCTGCATTTCTGTCATCATTCTGCCCCCGTCTCTCTCGAGCATACTGCAGTGTGTTTATGTTCTCATGCTAGCACCCAGTTTCTTGGTGTGGGTAGCAGAATTTGATATTATTTGAGGCTTATTCCTAATCGTCCAGACGGTAAATATTGCACACTTCTTCTGCGGTGGCCTAATGGGCGCGTAACTTTAGAGGCGAACGTGTGAAGTGGTATTCCTCCAGTGACTGGGAGCTTGGAGACAGTGCCAGGCGTTCGCCAAAGATGAAAGACTTGTCAGATGGCACTGTCTCACTGCGCTCAGACACTTATGAGAAACAGACCTTCAGGAGAGGCTAAGTGTCCAATCTCCTGCGAGTAAGAGCAGTAATGGAGCGCAGTGAATGGAGGAGTGTCTCCAAACCAGAAGTGAGTTGGCAGTGGGCCGCGCTGAAACATACACCTTTACCAGGACTGAGCTGCGACTCATTGCTGTTTTTACACTTCATAAAGTCCGTTTTTGGTTTGTCCATCTTCTTAGCATGCGGCCTCAGTGATCTACCCCCTCATCTCCTCTGGCCAGTCTGCAATCCCCAATGATGAAATGAATCACATAGTCTATTGTCAGAGTGCTTTAATCATATTAGTTTCTGCTAAAATTGCATTGTTCAGGGTCGCAGACAAAGGAAGACACATCTAAGCTACAATGGACCTCGGATCTCTCAGTGAATTACATTAATTCTAAATAATGTCACGTTAAGCTGGCTCTCCGACAGAGGTGCTAAAGAGGTTTGACTGGAATAGCATCTGCACCTTCGTCTCTGTTCCTAATGAGACAGCAGAGAACTGATACATGTTCACTGACATGGTGAAGGTTTTTTTTTGGATTCATTACATCTGTCTTTTTTTTTAGGAACAATTGTGGCACCAGTTTGAAAAATATGTATCTGACACACACTCGATACTGCAGGTACTTACTAGACACAAAGTCCACTACCAGCACCATTTAATACTCAAGTAAAAGTACAAGCTCTAAGTTAATTATTAGGAGCACAAGCTTCTGTTAAATAATCTATTCTCTCCTTCTGTAGTCTCAAAATATAGTGTGTGCTACCTCATGGTCTCAGCTTGATACAAGTTGACACATTTCTAAATGACATACTCCAACTACCTGTAGACCTGATGATATAAACACACGTTCAGGCAAAGCAGGCTGTGCAGGGATTGTTAAACCATTAAGTCCCTAATTCAGTCATTTCTACAGGGCACTAGCCCACCCCCATCGCTGATCATTGACGAGGGCGCTTTACGGAGAGTAATATTTAACATATCTGGCTAAACGGTCCTAACAAGTCCCAGCTTGCACTGAGTTAAAAATGAATAAATCATAAAAGAAGGCGAAAGTGCAATGTTGCCAGGGAAATAATTTGCCTCTATTGAACTGTTGATAGCATCCACTTTATGCAAATTGGTGTCTGGGGACAAAAAATCCCTCTTAATACATATGCAGACTTTTTAAAGGAGGGAGGAGAGAGAGAGACCTGAGAGACCTTCTTGAACAGCAACCACAAATATGTAAAAAAAAATTCAACCTTCCTTAGAAGTACATTTTTTTGCAGCCTATTGGTTCTACAGTCAGACAATTAGTTCTAGGTACCGGTACATCAGTATACGGCCAAAATCTGCACTGTGAACATTCAACTGTCAAGTCTGCGACGAGCACGGACGCAAGAACGTGTCCCAGTCACTGTCCATCCCTTGGAGTAAAGGTAACTCTGTTAATCAAAGGAATATAGCACATGTGCAAGAAGTGGGAGGAGCCTGTGACTCATCTGAACGAGTCTCAGCAACAATGGGCTAGGTCCTTCACAGGTTGACAGAAGAGAGAAAAATCGTATATTAATACTCAACCAATGTTTGTCAGGAGGCGCGTGAGAGACTCTGAAGTCAGCGGAAGAAAGTTCCATAGTCTGATGAGCAGTTTTTTGGAGAAAACTCTGGCAGCAATTACATTTTCTTCCCTGCTCCTGTCTTCAGATACACATTCTTCCTAACTAAAACCAGGTGTTGGGCCGCACCGCACTGTCGCATTACGTTGTTTTGCACTCGAGTTTAATGCAGCACAAGCTGCTGCAGCAACTTAAATGGAAAGCAACTAATCAGCAATCAGTGTTTGGGCAGTGCAGGATGAGCAAAGGGATGCACACACCCAGACAGTCTACACACAGAAACATGAACACAACGCCTCGCCAAATCCCAAGCCCCCACCCAGCTCCACCATTACCCCCGCGTGCCGCTCTCTCCGAGGAAGTTTGGAATCCTGTCATTCCGACTCAGAGTTCAGCACTTCTTTCATGTGTTCCTCGACAGCGGGCCTCTCCTCCCTTTTGTATTGTTTTAATATTTATGCATGGGGGGGGCAGCGCGTCTTAGACATAAGCAGCAGCATTAGGACAGACTGAGGGGGGGGGGGCTATTCATATTCTGTTTCAGCAACATCTTAGCAACTCAAAGAGTTCAAACATTTCCAAGCAAATGCTGAGAGAGAGAAGGGGAGTAAAAAGGCAGGAGAGAGATGAGACACCAGGGTGTGTGTGTGTGTGTGTGTGTGTGTGTGTGTGTGTGTGATTCTGCATGCACTCGCCCATATGCCTCCGTGTGTATGCACATACATATATAGCATATACAGTATGTGTTGGCGTTTAAGAACAGATGGAGATGAGAAGTGTGCAAGGGTGCAAGAAAGCAAAAGATGAATAAAAAGCAGATATGAGGGTGGGGGGTGGGGATATGAAACTTTCCCTATGATATGATTTTAAATATGTCAGTGACTGATATGAATTACACGGTATCACACTTCCACACAACACGAACATGAGGTTTCCTTTTTGAAATTCCATTCTGCCAAACGAGCCCAGCAAAAAGTTTGAGGTGTGAACACGGGCTGATCTACGGGGTGGGAGGAGGGAGCCTCCAGCTGCCCAGGCCCCCCCAAAAAAGTAACGCATGTGTGTGTTTGAACAGTAAGCAGGTGTTCTTCAATAAAAGGTGGCTAACATCCATGTGATGACGTAGTGAAAATAAAAAAGGGTAAAAACAAAAGTGTTGATTTCCAGTAGAAGTAGGACACCACAATCAGAACACAGTTTGTCCTTTTACATGTTCAGCGCACATACGTGCTTCATTCTGTGTTACGGCCGACCTTTCTCGACCACGGCGCACAGGCGAAAACAAAACCATTAACCTCTAAGTGCTGGAAGTAGCACAGTTCATTACAATCAGCCAGCATTTCCCTAACGTGCATATGAGGCGTATTCAAACGATGACATTCAGTTTGGAACCTGAGCATCATGGAGCAGTGCAGCAGCCCATTACGCCACATCGCTCCACGGGAACCAGCATGCAGACTGTGCTGAACCTTGTCACTCCTCATGCGTTAGCTTTACTCTGGCCAGCTTAAGGCTGCACTTAACGAAAGTTGAAGCCTGCTGTAGCCCCGGGGTGGCCTTGTCTGTGCCAGCCATATCAATAGTCACCACAGCCGGGCTCGGCTCTGACACTGTGCTGAAGACTATTGCACCGCTGCCTTAACACCCAAACCATCCAGGCCGATCACAATCAGTGTGTGTGTGTGTGTGTGTGTGTGTGTGTTTTCCTACTTTTCCTCCACATCTACTGCACGTGCCCTGAAGCATTTGCAAAATGGCTCAGTATCAAAGAGTGATGATTGGACTGAATACTTACTCCGCTTGGACAAAAATAACCCCTCAGTGTTTGTGTTTTTTCTTCTAAACCACATACGTGTGTCTCATAATCTAGCTTTATGTGTGTGTGTGTGTGTGTGTGTGACCGCCTGCTGTACAAACAAAGAGTGTCACAGAACCAAGGAGACGTTTGCTGAGACGTATTGAATTTCAATAAAAACTCCAATGACGAGGTTAAGGCTTGGGCGGTATTTCAATTTCTCATCGCTCCGTCTTGAATTAGTCGTGGTACACTCCATTTTCACCACAGCCAGCTAATCAGATCTTCTCCTGTCCCCCGCGTCCCGGCTCATTTGGTTTGTCCCATGAGTCGGGTGCCAATCAAATTGCTCATCAATGTCTGTCTGCTTCTTTTTCTTGGTGTCTCACTCCATTCCTCCTTCAACCAGTTCTGGTAAACCGTGTCGTCATGAAGACGTATTGAGTGTGAGCAGCTGTGTTGTGTTGATGCACATAGTGGGACCAAAGGAAAGGTTAATAGTCATCTCTAAAAAGTTTACTCCACTAGCCACTGGACTAGTTTGGTTTCTTGACGACGTTTCACACATTTCCATTTCAGAGGACTTGAGAAACCCCCCCGGGGTTTACCATGGCCTGGATGACTGAGAACCAGCACTCCCATCGTGATTACCTGGCACCGCTGTCTTCAGCCAATCAGCAGCTGTAAATGCCAGAATAGTTCTAGGCTCTCGATGGCCGGTCCCAGCTTGGTCCCTGCTTTTACCAACGCAGTGCAGCAGCGCGCTTCCTTTTGGCACGGAAACAGCTTGGTTGGGTTTAGACAACAATCCCCTGGGTGTAGATTCAGCTAAATGTTTGTGGTTTCAATCCAGTTGACACTGACTAACAGCTAAATCAGGAAACAGACAGGACACATACCAACCGTACCTTTTAGTTCCATGCTCTGATTTTCTCTAGCTGGCCGGTTGAGCCAGACGACTGCCTCCCGGAGCCCAGTGCCTACTCTCACCTGCGCTTTGATGCTGTATAAGTGAACCTACCAACCAATCCGGGCTGTAACCTTTTCCTCCCAACGGTGGGCTGCCTGCTCCGTCAGTTCGTCGCCGGAGACATTTGGTTTTGTTTTAATATATTTCCACTTTTTAATGTTTGCTCCTGAAGTTGCGAGATGTATTTGATTGTGATTCAAGTCTCACCTCTTTTATTCCAGTAGTTTCACATTAATTCCTCGTCTTTTACAATTTCCAGGATAAAGGGGGAAAAAAAGTTCTTTCTCTACAATTATACTGTTGGAGGGAACAATGTCCCATTTGGGATTTTAAGCCATTTACACAGATGATTCCAGTAATGCCATGCAAATAGAATTTAATTCAAAGTTAATTCACCCGCATTACTTTTTAATAATGAAATGATAAATTATAATCTCCTCTGCAATTTAATCTATTTATGCTGCCTCCATCGCTGGAAAGTGTCCACTGCTGGGGAGGGAGACGGGGGAATAAAAAAGGAGAGAAAAAATGAAAGAAGTGGGAAATAACGGAGGTAGCAGGTAAATTTGTTATCTCAGCGCCGGACTGTGTTTGAGAGAGAAAAGGTGTAATGAATTGATTTCATATTTATTCTCGGGCATGTTGATACACATAGATCTCTCGTGGTCTTCGGGCGCCCGTAGCCTGCAGTATTTTCTTTCCTTTCATTAAGGTTGAGATGCTGCCCTTTGATAGTGTTATCGATTCTGCCTCAGAACACCGTGGCACCCCTGTGAAGTTGCTCTTCAGGTAAAAAGAGAGAAAAAAAGAAAGAGAAGAAGCTATTATCTTTGGTGTTATCCTGTAGTAGTGCAGCAGCAATTCACAAAACCGCTTTACTTACCAGTGAACTGTTTTCCTCGCGCTTTGTTCTTCCTCGCTTTTATTGAATCCAGGGGATAATTACAGATTCTGGAGCAGCCGCTGCTGCTCGGGCCTGTTGTAATTTCAGCAGCCTGAAAATGTATTGCCTAAACATTAGGATTCTCTCCCCTCTGCCTGTGTTTCAAACTCTATCTCTCCTTCAATCTGTTCCAAAAGTGATGAAGAGGTGCACGAGTTGTCGTACTTCAGCTTAAGTCCAGATTTGACCTTGTCGTGTTTTTTTTTGGTAATAGAGAGCAAATATCAAGTGAACACTGGCTCCTTTTAATCTGATACCTCGGTGACCTACATCATCACCTTGACCGCACAATATCCTCTCTGTGCTCAGCCGTGGCTCTGCTTTGTCTTCACAGAGAAGCTGGCGCGAATGGAAAAGTCCAGATGGGAGAACTTCCCTACAAAGTCGGCAAAAACGCCGCCCCCACCTCAGTCATCGGTGGATCCGCCCTGCAACCCAAACAACAAGCCGTAAAACGACCTACTGTGAGTATTCAGCTGCTCCACGCAAGAAACTATGAGAATGTAAAGTGTGTGCACGATCTGCCAGAAAGAGCAGAAACCAGGTTTAAAAGAAACAAGCCCATCTAAGAGGAATAAAAGGCGTAAAAAATTAAACCTATTAATCAGAAACCAACAAGAAATATATTAACTGCGCTCACCTAAAACATTATCAAATACTATCCACTGATTGTTAAATCCCACCTTCTCAGACATGTAGGATGCGCTCGTCACCAAACACACATGAGCAAATGCTTATGCGAATAACAGATGAAAAATATGCTCTGTGACTATATTTAAAATGCTTAATGCAGCTGATGTTATCTTTGTTAAAATCTGTCAACATTTACTTAGTGTATTCTTCTGAATGATTTTTTATTGGACCACCCATATCAGACATTTAACAAACATTTCACTCTTCTCTTTATCTAATTATTTTAAGAATAACAAACATCATAATATAGCACTAAAGTTATAATGGATCCAACTTGCTTTGCAATCTTAATATGATCCCTGCAACTTTTTATGAGACGTCTCGTTAGAATCCAGGAAGCTGTCAGACAGCAGAAAAGTAGAATTTTAACATTTAAACATCGGCGTTAATGGGGAGACTCAGAGTGTTGCGACTGCTGTCCTTTCCTCTTGGCTCGTGTTCTTCTCTGTTTCTATCTCTCTGCAGGATTAGATGTTAAGCTGCTAATTAGTGCCCAGACCTCTGCACACATTACAGCACTGCGAGTGGCTTACTGTCGTCAAATAAGCGCAGAGGCATAAAGGAGCCGATCTAATAGCTCACGTGGACGGTTGTCAGCTTCCATCAAACGAGAATCACACATCACTAAGTTTAAAATCATTTACGTGCAAACTTTCTGTGCAGGCGTAGAACTTTTCATTTTTCAAATGGCTGAAAACATTTTCTGTGTTTTCATCTGGAGCGTAATGTTAAACAAACAGAAAATAGCATCCGCGCTGAAGCCAGCACCAGATTCTGTGGAGGATTTTAACATTTTCACTGATGCATCCACTTTAAAAGTGAAAAAAAACCAAGGACATGAGATCAAATGTGATAATAAAGCAAAGCTCATTTTCCTCAAAGATCCTAATTGATTGGTTGATTATGCTCTCTCTGTTCCTCCATCTTTAC
>JAUMTR010000007.1:1782708-1798701 GCA_032270685.1 Microctenopoma stevenorrisi
TGCAGTGAGAGGGGGGAAATCCTGCTTGGTTTAGATACAAGTAAAGCACTCTGGCTTTAAATGATCTGCAAGTTCACTCGTGATTAACTGGAACTATTGGAGTACAACTAGCTCAGAATACCCACAAAGTCAGCAGCGTTTGAAAGTGTTGAGAAGTGTGTAGTGTTATATTCAGCTCTGACTCACAGAAGTCTGTGTGCGTTGTGTTTGAAATGTGTTTTCTAACACTGCATTAACTTGATTTATTCTAATAAATTGAACATTTTCAGTCCTGAGACGGATGATCATTTTTAATAACCATTGCTTGTAGCACGTTAGCCATGTGCGCCATATTTTTCTACATTACATTACGAGTCACTTCTTTTCCAGTAGCCACTTTTTAAAACTTGAGCCAAGGTTTTGAGTACAGAGGAAGTTACTGACGTCTATTTAAGTTATCAGCCACTGGTAGGAACTAGCCTTTTGGCCTTTGCAAGCGTTTCCCTTTACACAACTTCTTACTTAACAAGGCCAGGCTGAAAAACCCACAGATCTAATTGAATATTGATATATGTGTGTGTATAGAGGGGCAGTGCGAGGCTCACCCATGTTAAGCCATTCAGTGCATCCTCTTGATTGAAATTCCATTAGCTTGTTAGTGGAGGATATTGGAGAGTCGGTGAATACTTAGCCTTGTTAGCCGAGGCGCAGGCTAAATGAGTGTGCACAGGGTCATTGTCCACTTAAAACCCGCTCTGCAAACTGGAGGCCAGCTTGAATAATTCATAGAGCATGACCCACACTGAGTGTAGCTTCTCTTTCTGTCTGTTTGGATAATATCTCCACTCTGGAGTTAATTAGGTTTTCACTTTTTTTTATTTCAGCCAACTGTGTGTACATCGGTCAGGGATTTGTCCCTGTGGACTCACTGAGAGCCAAATGAAAAGAGAATAGAGCAAAGATGATTGCAATGTGAAATTATAAATGGACTTCTTTTTTCGTTTCCATCTGCAGTATGTTAGCGCGGGGAGCATACTAATCCACAGTGCTACCTAATTGTGCTAATGTGGGATACGATGGTGCAGTCCACAGGGGGAGTTGGTGTTTGTTAGCGTTTCTGCGTTTAAAAGAAGAATCTGGAAGGTCACTTAAGTTTTAAACCTAAAGGGCGCGTGGCTCGCTGCTAAAGCTCTTCAGTGGTTCGCAGACATGAACGGCTCATCGAGAGCATCTTTGTTTAGCGATGTCAAAGCTCACTGAGCGTTATGTTCGAGAAACAAAGAAATATAAGAATTTGTGAAGGGGTTATTCAAAGGGGCAGCCCCGCAGAGAATTATCAATGATATGTGCAGTCTATCAATTTAGCATTGGGTAAAATTGATAGACTGCTAAATTATTTCATAATGCTAAACTTTCCCCAGCATCAAATGGCTCAATAGTTTTCCAGACATTTGCAAGTCAGCTAGCTAATAATTAGTCCAACCATCACCATCAAACACATATTAAATTGTGGTTAGTTGTTGTGGAGACCAAAACAAATTCATTCTATGTTTGCTCAAGTGCTGGAGGATTTCAACTCAGTGGCCTAATGACAGCCAGGTGCCTTCTGTGCAAGGCGCGTGTTAGCACGACAGCATGGAAATAAAACAACATGCATCGTTATCCACAGTATTATAACCTTATCGAACTTACTTTGACAATCGAGTTGTTGCTTTTTTTTTTTATTTTTACTGTGTATCTCTCTTCATTAATTATAATTATGATATATTTATAGCTAAGAATTGTGTAAGTTTACCAGCGGGTCACTAAATTGGCATGTACACAACACTTCACACTGTTCTCCCCCCAAAACAGGAGCATAAATAATATAAAGTATAAGTAGATATGTGCTGAAAGCATTTTGGTTTGGGTGTAAATGACTTTTCTCTATGTCTGCACATTTTCCATCTTGGTGTAGGTTCTTACTGCCTTGCTTTCTTATTTCAGTACCTTGCAAAATTTGCTTACGATATATTTTCCAATGCTGTCTATTTATCTTAGTCTTATTATCTCCCAGTGTAATACAGTCTGCTGCCGCGATGACCCAGTCTTCATCATCAGTCATCTCATTTCTAAGGGAGCCAACACACAGTATATCATCACTGACCACTGTCAACGCCCTGCTTAAATGTGACTTCTAGTGGCAATTCGTTGTTGATTTAATCAATGATAGTCACTGTAATGCCGCCGCCCCTCACACCCGGGGTGACTCTAGTGAATAGCAAATACTTAATAGCTTTCTTCTCTACACATACAGTCTACTCAAACTTGATTTCCTGCCATAGATCCTGTGACATATTTGTACGCGCTATTAATATAACTGGTGACTGTTCATGATGGTGTGAGCAGCTCTGCAATTACTCTCAATTTACCGCTTGTTACTTGGATGAATAAACATTATGAGCTACATTTCTGACAGCTAGAGAAGCACAAATAGAACACTGTGCCGTCCCCGGTTCTTGTTTGACATTGTTTGCGTCTCCACTTCTTCACGTTGCACATGTAAATGTTTAATTCAGCTTTTCCACAACTACACAGGTCAACAGCATAAGGGGTTCATCCAACAGGTTCCATCCTTCGTGGAAAGGTCTATTTTTTATTATTTTAAGAGCTACGAATGATTAAATGTGTGTGTTATTTTGGTCTAAAGATGCGAGATTGACTTATTTTTTAACAATTATTGTTGCAAACTCAATTGAAAATACTGTCTGACATTAAAATCTCTCAACACAACTCTGATAACGAGGCCAGTCCCAGCAGCTTATACAGTCGGTTACACAAACAGTTTGGGATCCAAGTGAGAAAAAGTCTCCATCCGTTCCGCAGCGATGCTGAATTTGACTAAGTTGCTATATTTGACACAACCCCTCTGTGACCTGCGCGTTACCACCAGCCCTCTTCACTCCAGCATCTCTTACTGCATCTTCCCCCTTTCACGGTCCTAGCCGGTGCCTCATCCCCTCGTCTTCCATCCTTCTCCTCCTCACCCCTCCATTCTGGTAGCTGTCATCAATCTTGCTAAAATGACAGGCGACAGATGTTAGCCTTTGCAAAGATCAAATCTACAGCTTCAGGGCGGCCTAGTCACATGCACAGACACACGCACACACACATATATATGCATATGTAGTCACACATACCCAAACATGCATGGACACACACACACACACACACAGCCGTAACCACTGACAGGTCATATAGCCCACGCAGGCATTCACTCGACCTCTTTCTTGCTCTCTCTCACTTTTTTTCCTCCCTCTCCAATTGCTAAATCTATTCTGACACCAGAAAAACTGAGAGCAAAAGAGTGGAGTGACGATCACCGTGTGTGCACACACGGCACCTACACACACTCATGCATTCATTTATTGTTTCATGCTACGTCACTGTGGTGAAGCTTCCTACCTGGTTCTGTTTGCAGTGTGTGTGTGTGTGTGTGTGTGTGTGTGTGTGTGTGGACAGCATATTTGTGGTTTTGCTGTGAGTCACCTGGGGCGGACGAAGGTAAAACTGGTCCCTTTTTTGCAACACCTGCTTTGTCGTATGTCAAATATCATACGTCTTTATATGTAACAACATAGTATAAAAGGAGTTTATGGGAAATGAGATCAAGAACACGTCATCTGACTGATGTCACTCAGACCTGACTCCCAAGCTGGAGCCATTCATTTAGCTGTTGGAAGCTTGTTGCATCTACATGAACAGTAAGTTTTTTGGTTGAGATACCAGTGACGTAGTTACGTCATATCTGGACTAGATCTGTGTGAGGTTTTTAGGCTTGGACTCAAAGACCTGTGCGACACAGGAATGGTACCAGGATGGGGAGAAACATGACTCTAAATGTCCTTAAACTGTGGGAGGAAGCCGGAGTACCTGGAGAAAACCCAAACAGGGACGACACCCAGCCCACCTGTGGATCCAAACCCAGGTCCATAAACCCTCACCTAAAATAAAACCTGTTCATTTGCACGGTGATGAGTTCAGTGGAAGCTCGTTTAACTGTGGAGCTGACGAGCGGCACGTTGAATCGTCAAGGTCCTCTGATTACTCCCACACAGTCCTAACAGCTGAAGGTCAAGTTCACTAGAGACCCTAAGACGGAGAAGAAGCAGGAGGCTTCATTGAGCATGAGCTGAAAAGAAAGCAAGAAAGATGCTGATGCTTCGGTTTGAGTGTGAGTTAAAGGTCAAATTCCAAAAACAGATTTCATCCACTGCTTTACACTCATAACACCTCACATATGTTTTTATGAACACGGAAAGGTAGTTTACTCCAGATGGACAAGCAAAGGTCATTTCTCTGTCATTTAAACACACCGAACAATATCAGCACCGTTTACATCCTCATGAGCAAGGCAGCGCGACCATATTAGGCTCGCATAACACGGGGGTTTTTAATAACACTGCTTTATTACCAGCAAGTGTGCGCACGCGCGTCAGTCACCATGAACACACACACACACACACACACACGCACACGCAGACTTAGCATTAACATGTCCTAACAGCAGCTGCACACAGGACTACAAGTCTCTGTGTCGTGAGTTTATGTGTGTGTGTGTGTGTGTGTGGATGCCAAAGCTGCCTTTCCTAGGAGATAACAGTGAGAGGCAGCACTGTCATGTTTATGTACAATGGGAACACACATATACGTACACGCTTTGAATCTGAAATGCATGAGCAGCACGTAACCTTTTTTTAAAGATGTCCGTTACACGCTCCCTGGAACCATCCTTAAAAATAAAACACATCGGCTGTGCTCAGCCTGATAAACGGATATGTGTGACCATGTCGAGTTAACGAAGTAGCTGCTGTACACGCTGCACCAGAGCTGTGGAAAAGTCCATGTGAATGGCGTGGAAACGCTGCATTTTACGCGTCCCACCGTGATTCCGTCTCTCGTACCTGTCTGGGAGACCGAAGCAACCAGTTCGCTTCTCTAACCATGACGCTGGATTTCTGTTTCTGTGGTAAATCTATGTAGATGCGTAGCTGCGGATGCTGCACCGTAGCCTAACATGCACCTCCCCAGAACTCCCCCGAACTCCCCAGAACTCCCCAGAACTCCCCAGAACTCCCCAGAACTCCCCAGAACTTCCCAGAACTCCCCAGAACACCCCCCTAGAACTCACCAGACTGCAACTGTATGTTGTCTTTGTGCCTATACCAGCCGCTGAGAATGAATCTTGATACTTCAGGATCCGTGGCAACATAGGTTCCAGACCCAGCTTCCACAGATGGTTACAGGAGAGCACCAAACAGGAATCAGAACTATTCAGCTCAGCTTCAGCCTTTCTAAACTCTAGGTTACATTTAGGTGAAAAAGAAAACGGGATTTTCCAGAGCGACGACAGGCAGCAGTGGACGCCACATTTCAACGAGGCAAAGTCTTTCTCCTCTGAGAGTCCTGCGGCGTTCCCTGCTCCACACACACTCATGTGGTGTGTGGAGTATTGACCGGCGCGCTGCTGTAGCTGCCCTTCTCAGTGACTTCAGGGCATAGGCAAGGTGAGAAGTAGAGGACTACGAGCAAGCGGATGAAGGGATATGACAGGAAACGGAGAGAAAAAAGGAGAGGAGGACGTAGACGAGGTGTAAGAGGAGCAAGGGGGTCCCCTCACATGGGACCCGGGATATTGATTGATCTCTGACATTGATTAAGCATCCCCTGATTCACAATGCCACGTGTTTGTGCATGAATGTGTGCGGACTGTGTTATGTGCCATGTATGAGTGTGTGTGCGTGTGTGTGTGCGTGTGTGTGTTTGCCTATAGATCTCTATCCCTAGGAGGCCTGACTAGCAATATCACTTCATCCATCCTCGTGGGATAAAAAAGTCTCTCTCTTTCTCTCTCTCTGTATTTTCTGCTACCCCTTCCCTCCCCCTCGTCTCCTTTGTGTGTACTCCTTTCTTTTTCGTTCATCATTAATCCTGCATTCTGGGTGTGGGATGTCACGGCCTCTCCCTCCTCTCTCCCTCTTCTCTCTGTTATTGTGTGTATGAGGGAGAGGGAGAGCTGAGGGAGGGAAAAGGGAAAGAGAGAGAGGGGCGGGGGCTTGTCATTCTGCACCCCTGTCACTCTCTCTCTCTCCATTCAGGGAAACGCCACTCTCCACCCCAACCAAACCCCTTCCCTTTTCTCACCTTATGCTCCGTCTGTTGGGTGTAGACAGAAGACGGGAGGTAGGTCGTGGCTGGGGGGCACCAGGTCTAGTACTGTATCATGTTCAAGGCCTGGATTTTGTATGTTTATGTCACTATTACATCATTTTTACTTTGGGTTCCTGACACAGTACGAAGGCGCTTAGAGGAGGCAGCGGTCTGAGAGGGGTGAGAGGAGTTCTGTTCCTGAGATGTAGGACAGGCAAATCTGATAAATGGGAACGTTTGATTTAATGCTGTTATTTCATCAGCATCTTTTATCTTTTAATAATAATAATAATACTTTATTGATCCTTTTGGGAAATTGTTGTTGGACAGCTGCTAGACCTGTGTCTGCGCTACAGGGTATCAGTGTCTTGTCCAAGGACACCACGACATGTAGCTTTGTGGAGACGGTGAATCGAACCGCTGACCCTTAGGTTGGAAGACGTCTGCTCCACTGAGCTATTACGCCGCCCTCTGCCGCCTTTAGCAGTGAGTGTGATCGACCTAGTTGCTTTTTCTGGGGCCCTCTCCTGACTCCAGGTTGATGACCTTTGACCCCCTGTGAGTCATCAAGGACACTAGTTTGGATCTGGTGTTTGTGGTTTTCTGCTTTTGCCCTGATAACTTCACATTTCTATTAAATCATTTAATAAGAGAAATCAAAACTCTGTCTTTCGTGTCCAACTCACTTTGTGACTTAACTTTACAGATAACAGCAGTCATGCAGAAATGATTCCGCTGAAGCGACGCGCTAGTTTCCTGAGGGTCACCTTGTGGGCCAAAGTCTCCTGATCCGACAGTAGAAGTTACACACACACACACACACACACACACACACACACACACTAGAGTTCCCTCTCGTCTCCTAATTGGTCTTGAACTGGGACCCTCATAAACAAAACTCAGTCCAGGGGCAAACAAACAAAAGCATTGTTTGTCAATTGTTATCAATCTTTCTTTGTCTTTCTTTTCGTTTTCTGTGGCCTCTGGTAGGTCGGAGGGGAGAAGGGAGAGTGGGAGCCTCCGCCCTTCCCTCTCGTTCTCTATCAGATGCCTGGTGTGTTGCGTGTATTGATCGCGGAGGCTCAGTAGCAGAAAATAATGGGGTGGTGAAAGCTTAGTAGAGAGAGGGAGATGGAGAGACACGCACTCTCTCACAATCCCATTTCCCTACCTTTTCTCTGCCCCGCGCCCCCATATGAATATTGGTTCCCCCCTAACTCCTCCATGCCACAGTTATGTGTGTGTATGTCCAAGTTACCTCATTTGCATGTGTGTGTGTGTGTGTTATCTCTGTGAATAAATCCTTCCAAGCCCCATGTGGCTCGGGGTGATGTGATGCGGCCAATGCCCGAGCAACCATACCCTAGCTAATTTACAACCAACCTAGTGTGTCCCCTCCTCCTGCCACACACACACACACACACGCTGACATACACACGGCTTGATGACACCACGGTGAAACATGTCGTCTAGACGACATTGAACCCCGAGTCCGCCCAGGGTAATTGTTTTATGCAAATGGGAAGAGCTAGGGCTGACATGATTGGGCCAGACTTGCTGGTGATTGAAGTGTGTGTGTTTGTGTGTATGTGAATGTGTGAAGCCATTGTTATGGATGCGGCCATGATCGTGGTGTAATGCTGGTAGCCATTAGTATTATTGTTATTGTTGGAAATGTTCAGCAGAGCAGGGTGGGGCAGTATGCATAACATGCATAAATATGGAGGCAGATGACATACAGCTGCACCCGCAGACACACACACACACACACACACACACAGTCGATGCATACAAAGACAAATTTGTGCAATATTCAACTTGTCACTGAGTCATGACTCACACATGTCAGGCTGTTAAAGAAAATATGAAGGACAGCAAATGATTCCACTTAATGAATGTGTCAGAGTTGGAAGCATAAACACACACACACACACACACACACACACACAAAGGGTCATGTGTTATCAGGGCAGCCATCAGAGGGTATCGAGTGTGTGTGTGTGTGTGTGATGTGGTCCAAGTCATAAATTTAATTTCATGCTGGATTTGCAGAGTTCATCTGAATTGCATGTGAGCACAGCCTCAGTTTCATAACTGGCGAGTCACACGCTAAGATGCAGATGCTGCCCCCAGTGATGTGCATGAGCGTGCACACACAAACACACACACATACCACGGTGCCAAGGCTTTTTTATTACAGTAAAGCGCATGAAGTGAGCTGCACTTTACTGGTTTAAAACAGGTAAAATGTTGTTGTCAAATCAAATGCATTACTTTCACTTGGTTCGTTTTGTGCAGTTGATGCTAACCAGGCTAACGGCTAACAGAAATGATCATGCATTCAGTGCAGTCCTGGGAGATACCAGTCGTTTTTGTTAGCAGCCAAAATGGACCAGTCCAAACACAACACACAATACTGAATATTAAAAACGTAAAGGGATAAATTAGGTCATCTAGAGAAGCATAGGTTTTACACCAGCCACCGATTTGGTGCCATCGCGCGAAACAGCCGCTGCCATTTTGGCGACCGATGCCAAAAAGGGTGCAAGTTCAATTCACAGCATATTGGTCTGACTAAAGGTTGGAAGACTCTTTGCTCTAATGCTGAAATAACTTTATTGATTATTCTGTTACAAGGATCGGAGCCTGTGAAGAAATGTTGAGTTCTGCCAGGTTTACAGCTTCAGGAGTCTGTCAGAGGCCCAAAGACAGACTCATGAAGTCACGAGGCTTTCACACGTACACACTCGCACCCCAGAATTACTGCAGTTGTTTAACCGTTGACACGCAGAGGTGTAAAACTGAAGCACTTCCACCTGTGACATCGTCCCTCTCAGCTAGTTCAAATGAACAGATGTGAAATTGTGAAACTGCGTTATATATAAATTTTTCTCTTTGTTTTTTGAATTTACTCCTTCTCACTTAGCTCTTCGCGTTCATGTGCAGGAACCTGCTGAGGTCACGGGCAGCTCATTGTTCAACCAACAGACAAATGAAGAGTCGAACTCCACAAAGGCTTCGTTCTCCTCTGAGGAAAATTCACAACACATGGAACATAGTAAAAACCCGAACCCTGTCTGTCACGTAGCAACTCTACCTGCTGTCTTTGCGTTCTTTTCAGAACTAACTTTACAAAGAAAACTGAAGAATTCTAGTATTTCTTAGACTATTGTACCTACAAAAAAAGACCTTGCAAAACAAACCCTTTAAACTCAAGGTATCTGAAAACCTTTCTTCTCTCTTTTTCCTTGAGAGTTTGTACATGCTTATTAAGCAGGACCGTCTCGTGGAGCTGAAGTTCTGTGGCCTTTATTGGAGCTTACGCTTAAACACTTTTCCAGGTTCCTCCAGTCATTGACTCAGCAGACGGTCTCAGTGTCCCAGGGCAGTTTGAAGGAGATTCTGCAGGGGGAGGACACCACTGTTATGAATGGAGACAAAATGTGGAAAGAGCACATAAATATTTTACCATCTCCTGTAACTATGTGCTTGTCCTTTTATTTTCCGTTCACCGCCATTTTATGCTGACACGAGTCTTTATGATATCAACTCATACGTTGTGTCCGTACAGCATGAACCTTTTTGGCTCTGAGAATTTATTGCATAGAGGACGGTTTAAATTAGAAACTGTATTTTATATTTGATGCAGGGTCTCAGACGACATAAAAAAGAGTGAGATAAAACATCGCTAACTCCGCTAACATCGGAGACAAGATAACTTTCACGCTCCCAGGGTGCTTTACCTTCCAAAAGCTTTTCCGGTAACAAGACAAAAGCCAGATAGATGCACACACACACACACACACACACACACACTTCCTTCCCTCTCGCCTGGCCAGTGTCAACATCCCACTGCTCTTTGAGGCGACGTCCCAACAATTCCACAGAGTCCTTCATTAGAGCCCTAGTGGAGACTCTCAGGGGAGTGTGGGGCTGTAGGGCTGCTGGGTAAACTTTGGAGAGGTCACCTCCTTGTTTTTATCTCCCGCCCCCTGTTATCCCTCATTCCGGCCTACCCTCAGGTCCTGTCAGAACAGAGTGTAAACAAGCAGAAAGGTTAGCACTCTTTTCACGTCGCACAGACTTCTCTCATTAGTGATAGGGACAGTGAGTCCGTAGCACCAACAGCACCACACTGTGTGTGTCCTGAAATGTGTTCAGTGCAATAAGAGGAGTTAGACAGCAGCTGGGTTGGGTCAGGCGCCAGCGAACAATGAACAGTCACGTATGTTTAGGTAAAGACACGTGTTATTCTGAAAAAGAATTAGACATCATTTCAGGTCAGTTTTCGTCCTGTCAGGGGCCACAGAGGCGCTGGAGCCAATCCCAGCTGTTAAAGGGTGGGAAGGCGGGACGTGCTTTGGAGTGATCACCTGGTAATCACTAGGTAACCGCCAAAGTACCCATGGGAAGCCTGCCAGGGGAAACGTGTAAAAACATAAAAAAGTCAAATAAGTTTTCTCATTTGTAATTCTTTACAGAGATTTTGTGGTTGGTAATAGAACTTCTGGCGTGACTTTCGGTTTTACCCGCGGAGATGTGTGTGAAATCATCATCGCAGTAATATGAAATCACCTTTTAACATGTTCATGTCCGCCTCAGTGTGATCATTTAACTCGGTTGGTCATATTCTCTGCTTGTGTTGTCCAGTTTGTGCTAGCTCTACTGTTATAAAGGTGGAACAGCAGAAGTTTAAAGTAAAGATCATTCACAAATCGTCCTTCTTCTTAGAGCCCTTCAGGCGTTCACCAACCACTGAATGTATTCCTTGATCAGTTACCATAAGGGAAGTGGACTCTGGGAGGAAATGTCCCTTAGATACCGTCATGTAATTGACTTACGTTCTGTACTGTTTTATACTAATGGGGCACCTACAGTACTCACACTGCTGAGGTCGGGGCCACGCCTTCACATTCAAACCAGGAAACCTTGAAGAACTTCATCACTTTAGTGCAAAACTCTTGACTATGACTGCTCTGTCGAGGGACAAAGTCTGGAACGACTATGTGCATAACCTCTGCATACCAATAAACTAAAAGATCCTATTAAAACCTCCCCCATGGCAGTATTAAATCCCAGCGCTGGAGCCATCCCTACCCACCTTTACTGCACGTCTCTTACAGTCTTTCCAGCTCTGGCACACACACACACACACACACACACACAGTCACCGTCCAGTCCCACTGTCACCCTTGCTACAGCTGTGTGGATGTGTCCCCGCCTGCCTGTGTGTGTGCGGGGGTGTGTGTGTGCCTGCTGACTGGCTGTGGAAGAAGCCATTTAGCATGTTGAATGTCAAGGTCAACGTGTGCCGTCCTTGTCATCACTCTTCACAGCAGAAGGTCAGGAAAAAGCTCTCCTCAAATAGCCAGTGCCAGACAAAAAGGAGCACGGGGGAAGAACGAAATGAAGGAAGCCAGAAAGAAAACAAACAAGTCTATTTCCAGCTCGACGCTAGATTCTGTATCCGCCTGTGATTTACTCTTGTAGTGTGTGTGGTCCAATGACATGACATTAACAGAACTACTCACCCCACAGGATTAATCACAGTTTAGGTCTCATTTGGAATTCTTTTTGATCGTAGATTATATTATTGTGATGCACATGCAGTAAAACCCTGAACGTAAATACTGCACATGCACCTCTCTGTTCTGCTGAGGCAGCATTTTCTTGACGAGGTCCTGACTTTCAGGGGCTTTGGATCATCATCATCTGCCCTTCTGTTTGAGTTGCTTCCTGTGTGCTACCATCACATGCATGCAGTAATGGCTGCTGGAGGAGATGGCCGTTGGCCCGTTTGAACGTCACCAATTCCCCCTTGTGATCCATAACACGGAGCGATTTTAATGCAGCGAGTAATTACAATATGCCCCAACCTGCTCTGTCTGTCTCCGAGTTCCCAGTGTGCACGTGCACAGTCATGCACAGACGCAAATAGACTGAGAGCTAACACGTTTCATTTATTATTCAATTTGAAGAGTGCACAATTTAGTGGACTGGAAGATACTGTATGCAGTTTATGTCAGCACCCGGTAACTTATTAATACTACGGTTTCACGTGTAAATTGACAAAATGCGTGAGTTTTTAGAGTCTGCGATATGGAACCGATGCAACTGTGAATTTTCTTAATTGTCTTTTCTGAATGGATGTAATGAATGAGATTTAGCACATTACAGATCTGAGTTCTGTCCACCTTTCACATCCCATCACTCCACAGTGGGCTGGTTTTTCTCAACCCAAACACAGACATGACATCAGGTTCAGATCTAGCTGTGACATTTGAGTTTCTCGGGGGGACCACTACACTGCCCCAGTGTGACGAGTGAACGGAAAAGAACGTGTGAAATCAGCAGTGTTTCCCTTTAACCGCGTGGAGACGCGTGTTTTCCTGAATTCCAAACTCCAGCGGATCAGAGCACGTCCTGAAATGGGATTAAACATGTTGCACAGGTAGAGTGCAGCTGCAGCAGACAAAGGCCGCGGCCATCGTTTGGAAACTGACAGTATCTCTGAAGAGGCACCAGCTCCACTCCTTCCACCATTGTTGCTCTGAGCTTGTGCCTACTTTCCACAGCTTGAGTAAACACGGCCAACTCTTTCATTAGTCCTCTCACCACAGTCCCTCTTTTCACTCTGTGTGTCTTTCATCCCCTCTCTCTCCGTCTCTGTGCGCCTCTGTTTAAACAGATGAATGTGATTAGAGCCAGTTCAGAACCAGTTTAAATGACATTGGAAGTTTGTGTGTGTAATGACTCGAGTAAAAGGCTCGGTGATTTCGTTTGGAGACGGGCCCTAACGCGACATCTCTGAGTGGCGCTCTGTGTGCGGCGTGTGCGCCGTGACACTGCACAAACTGTATCAGGTTTATTTTATCGTGCTGATTGCCAGATGACTGACTGTAATGACGGGCCTTCGCAGTGCTATTCCGTACATCAACACCAGAAAGACATCTGTGTTCACAGTTCCCTCATGAGTTGGAGTCTCTGTGTGGGTTCAACATGTCAGACGAACAGCTCCTACACCTGAAGAGCGAGTCAGTGATTGCACTAATTTAGAGGCTGTGGTGCTTTTGTTGGTCGTTTGGGACAAACTGTAGACTTACATGGGAACATTCACACGTATTTGAATTCATGTTTCTGATCACCTGCTTGTCCAGCATCCTTATTGAAATGAGTGTTTCACACGCCACCAACTCGGGCCTCTGCACGTTTAACTTCTCCAGCTACTTGTTAACTCTTATACGGAGACGTCAGTGATGGATCATGGAGGCACAGGTCATGTAGCAGGGAAGCCCTGGTGTGGCATTTACATCCCGGATCCTTTCCTGGAGTGAGCTGAAACAAACAGAAACAGCGACCTTGGGTCTTGTTATGGGAGTAAAGTTCTGCCTGATTAAACTTCCTCCACACCGTGCAGTCGTTTCAGGCACCCACAACACACCTCTGAGGTTACTGTGAAGCATTTCCAGGTTGTTCGCTGGGGACATTTATTATTATTATTATTTTTATTTTATTACTCACTTTCATTGTAAAATACCTTTAGTTAGGTTTCATAACCACCATCTAACCAGTGACAATTAGGTGTCAACGGTGCGTTTACTACAAGCCACAACAGTAAACCAGTCATGTGTTTGGATCAATGAGAGTCACAAGGTTCTCTCTGAAGGCCCAGCATGAGCCCGGGGTGTGTATCCTTTAAATGCTTGGTCAGAGGGGGATGCTGCCTGGAGCAAATATTCAGGACAGATTTGCTGATGTATGATTACTGGTCAAACCCGTGATTAAATAAATAGATTTTAGCTGGAGAAGCTATGCCATGGGTGATAAATCTGTCTCGAGTTCAATGAAATCTCCAGGACACTTATTAATAATATAGCATGTTGCATTTTGGAAGTGATAAGAAACTTAATCTGGACTTAGTCACATGCATAGTTTTACAAGTACAACACGCAGTGGAATGCACCCTGAACCACTCCCATGACTGCGCAAGTTCCAAGAGATGTCCACTAGGTAGGGGGGGAGCAGACCTGCAGCAGCATTCTGCAGCACGGATCACTCTCTGAAGAGTCCTGTCCAACACAGCTGTCACCGTACCAGGATGCGAGGTTCTGTGTGAGGACAACCATCCACACTAAAAAATTGTGCTCAGCGACTTATTTAAAACACAGCAGCGCTGCGGTATCTGGTATTTCCTCTTCCTCGCTGGTCACCGTCTACGCAGCTTCATGCTGGAGGTCTTTTGGGAAACAGACACTCTTTGTCCTTCAGTTTCTGCAGCCTGATCGTCTCGGTCTGTGCGAGAGGTTCGTTCCAGGTCACACAAGCCCTTCTCTTTAACCTGTGTGATGCTGCTGCTCGGCCTGCTCCTACGCCACGTATAATAATACATGAGAGATTAAGTGTTGTAAGCCCCCCCTTCGTATCACACACACACACACACACACACACACATGAAAACACATCTGCCTGTACCTGCAACACCCTTTGCACTCTCATCTGCATATCCCTTGCTCTGCACTATAAATTCCTCCAGAAACAGGCACTTATACTTTCATAAATCTCCTCCTTGTCACCTTCAAATTACAGAGATTTATTCACAGAAGAACAGACCTGAACAGAGTCGAGCGAACTCGCGAAATTGTAGAGGAGAGGGAAAAAACACTCACGTCTTTATGACCTCGCACAGCGTTGTGGGGGGAATTTAGAGCCTGTTGTGTGGAAGTGCATGTGCAGCTATGTATGTTTACACTGTGCTGTGCTTATGTGCATAAATATCCTATTTTCGCTGTGCCTCAAGCGGGGGTCCCTTTAAGCAGCGAGCATTAATTGTGTTGCGGATGTGTGTTTTTGTGTGGGGGGTACCTGGAAGCTTCACGTTCACTGGCCTCCGGTGCTTTCTCAGGCACAGCCTCGCTCCTTCTTGTTCATTTCAATGGGATGAGGTGCTCAGCTTCATGGGGGGAAGAATTTATGTGGTTTAACATTTTCTCTAGCGCAACACAAAACCATCCAGCGAGGAGCCGTGTTGGCCGGTCGAGCACATTCGAGTGCTCACTCCTGGCGGACTACTTAGTAACACGAGTGCTGTATTTCACTGCTGATCTTGAAGTTGTCATGGCCAAAGCTTCCTGGACTGTTTAAGACAGTCTCCCCTGAAATGTTGGCATTACTCAACGGGGACAACATCCCTCTTTCTTAAATGTTGCTAAATCAGCAGTTTGACCACAGGCAAAGTTAAGTGGCTATTTCAGAAACGGCAGAGAAGGTGCAGATGAGAGATTGAGAGAACAGGAAACTGCATGGGAGACAGACTTGTATGGTCTGTATTTGATTAACCCACCTGTCTCTGCAGAAGAGACGCTCACAGACACGTCCCTGGACTATTCGTTGCTCGGGGAGATGTCCCAGAAGGAGCTGGGCTTATAGAAGCTAACCTGAAGTAATGGCAGGTTTCTTCAGTTGCTGTAACATGTAACATGAGAATTATTAAATGTCTGCAGATGTTAAAGGAGCGAGGCGAGTTTACTTTCTGATGGAACAGTCAATTCAATTCAATTCATCTTTATTTGTATAGCACCAAATCATCACAAAGGTCATTTCAGGGCACTTTACACAGCAGGGTTTAGAACTTAATAAAATATAAGTGTACATGTAAACAAAATAATGCAGAAAACCCAACAGTCCCACTTGAGCAGCACCAGGACACAGTGGAGAGGAAAAAAACTCCCTCTAATGGAAGAAACCTCCTGCAGAACCAGGCTCAGGGTGGGCGGCCATCTGCCTCGACCGGTTGGGGTTAGTGGACAGAGGAGAGAGAAAAGAACA
>JAUMTR010000007.1:1798801-1854057 GCA_032270685.1 Microctenopoma stevenorrisi
AGAGAGAAGGAGAGAGAGGACGAAGCACAACTAGGGGAGAGAAAAGAGACAAAGTTATTAACATGCAATGATGTCATGATGAGAGAGAGAGAAATACCAACTTCAGAACTGGTTCTAAGGGTATTTAGATCCATCCAGGATCCCTAACCCTAACGCTAACCCTAACCCTAACCTGCCCCTGCTCTACAGGTGATCACTGGGGTGGCCAGACGAGTTCATGCTTCACACGTCTGGTATAAATGGACCCTTGAAGCAATCAGGGCAATAATTAAGGGACCGAGGGGACAAATCTTCTGATGGAGTGACGTTTTAGCTGTTGTCATAAGCTTACAGTACACGCTGACTCGTCTCTACCGAAGGAACAAAGGATGACTGTTAGTTACCGAGGTACCTTTGGGCTGAGGGCCCTCTCAGAGACGCACGCGTCCTTCAGGTCACGCAGGTTATAGAAAGTAGCAATAGGAGCATTTATATGTTAATAGCAATGATTCGTGAGTGTTCTCATCATCGGACACCTGAAGAGAAACTTCATAATTATGTGCATGATCCATGAGAAAATTCATCTATTCAATTAGGATGTAATCACATTCAGCGGTGACCTTTAGCTGACTTGTTGTTTCTTGGTTTTTTGCAGGTAGTTCTCTAGATGTAATCAGCACTTGTTCAATAAGCAGGAGCAGGTACCACAGTGCATCAGTATACTGCGTGGCAGTGCAACCAATCACACAAATCTGCTTAAATGAAGTATCATACATCAGTTTATCATGTGTGTGTCACTTTTATTTCTTTGCCCCTCCGTTTCCACCGTGTGAGAGGTGTTGGTTAAATGGAGGGACCTTTGAAGTTGTAGTTAGTGAGCCCGCAGCCCCGCTCTCTCTCTCTCTCTCTCTCTCTCAGTGTAGAGGGAGACTGTGATTCATGTACTGCTTGTGACGACCACCATTAATTTCATGTAATACAGCTTTTATCTCCGTCCCTGGGCCTCGCTATCGCCTCCATTTTCTCTCTCTTTCTGACAGTCTTACCTCGGGTTCTTTCTGTCCTTTGTGACTTTGCACTGCCTGCTTCCCCCTCCACCTCTCATGCCTTCTCACCTTTACTCTTTGGCTGTGACTCCTTCACAGTTTTTGCCTCCGTAGCTTAAAAGGCATTCGAATACTCATTCTAGTTCTAATTAGTAAAATCATGCTTATTCTCGTCATAAACAGCAGCTCAGCAGCCATCATCTGTGACACCGATCGTATCCTCTGACGCATCCTCGTTCTCGTGTCAGCTCTATAAATCCATCCTCATTTTTTAATGTCACGTGTTTCTGGCGATCGTCATCTTCATCAGAGAAAAATCAGTTGTTACATCTCGCGGTGGAAGTTTAATTATCTAATCAAGTGGCATTATTACCAGCGTAATAACAATTAGTCAGCATCGCCAGATTTTCATTAAAAAGCCATTAGCATCTATTGTATCGTGATCAATATAACAATCATTAATTGGGTCTTGTGTGTCCATCATTGTTGTAATCATTATTTTCATCACACATCCAACACTCCGCGGTGGAGTCACTACTGCAGCAGTGTTGTTGGAGGCTGATATCTGTCGGCGCACGCGCCATGTCACATCCGTTGCTCTCAATTACCGCCCCCCCCCCCCCCCTCTCTACTTCCATTCCCTGGAGCCCACAGTGGTACTGAGCCGTGGAAATGTCAGGGGTCAAGTTTACGTTGACACTAAAGTGCCGGTCACCCTGGGCCACGGTAAAGGTCGCCACCATGGCGACGGCGGCGGCTATCGTTGTTGGGGAGGCACTCATGAGTCACTGCTCCAAATCCTCCGCGTGGCATTAACATCATTTTCTGATTCCTCTTTCTGTCATTTTCTTTTCCAGATGGCATCTTGACAGATGTGCCCTGCGCCGGTGTGAAGGAAAGGTCAGTGCGTGTAGTTTCCCCGTTTAATTCTCCTGTGCACTGCTATGTGAAAGTGAAGCATGTAAAGGATAAAGTTGGGTTAATAATTGGTTGTAGGTAACTCGAGCAAAGTGTGGAAATGACACCTGGAGGTTTGTAATAATCCTAATGAAAGATGGATTTTGTTCTAAAATAGCTGATAGTGGGTTTCAACACATTTCTTTATCCATCACCAGCCTACATGCGCATTGATGGTCCCAGCTAATGAACGGCGGATAGACAGTTCTGCCAACAGTGACGCAGCGCTCACATCCTATCACGTTTCCTGTAAATACAAGCTGTCATCCGGCAGCGAGCGCTCACGTCACTCTGCTCCAAGTAATTACCAGCAAGACACAGTGTCTTAAACTTCAAATTAGGAGTGATATACGTGAGACGCAGAGGGATGTGGCTAACAGAACCGAAAACTTAAAGGATCAGATTCAGTTGTAACTACTCGGAGCGTTACGTAAAAACAATGTTCATTCATGCACTAAATGTATTTATCTTCATCTTCTTCCTCTTTGGCACAAACTCAACGGTGCCGTGAACGGACAAACAGAACACATTATAAAACGTTATCATATTATTGTGATGATATATTAAATAATAACTTTATTATATACATACTATAGAAACCTGAGTAAACTCATCACTTGACATTTTGCTTGGTGCAGTCTTCCGATGACCACTATGTGTTCTCACCCACACTTTTAACGTGTATTCGTTAAAACAGTGTTCCCGCTGTGACTTTGCTTCTTTTGCACCAGGTAGTTCTTGTTTCGGTGGATTTAAAAGTCACGGCCTGTGATTAATCATTCACCATTAGCCCACACATCACAGCGGGTACGAAGGAAGCTGGAGGGGCTCCACCTTGCCAAGTAATGAGCTCAGCAATATCTTTGGATAATTTCGTCTTCTATCTATTATCTCTTACAGAGATCATCTTTTTTTTTTATTTCAGCCACAGTCCAATGGAGTAAAAACAAGACATATAAGACAATGCTCCCACTTTGAAAAGCGCAGGAAAACCACTTTCCATGCAAACCATTCCGAGTGTATTTAAATGACCTGTATATTCCTGCCAGTCCACGTTCTGCTCTCCAATTCCCTGAGCCCTTTGTTGTTCCCAGTCTTTCACTGGCAGAATGAATTTTTACGCTCTGCAGTGCCACGGGGGGTCTAATGTGCGTGTGCTGCTGGGGGGGAGTGTTTGGACAGCGAACGTATGTCGGAACACCCGAGTAACAACCGCTCTCTCTCCCCGACTCACACGCCGAGACACAGAAGGGTTAATGTGGCCACCAGCCGAGTGGCGTGGCCGACGGGCCCACCTTCCATCTTGCCCGGCCAGGCGTCACGCTGGGCGCGACACGCCCGCCTGACAGTATGCATCCACCAGGCCACGACGGCCCACATATGGAAACCTTTCACCACCGAGGGAGCGGGGGAAGGAGGGAGGGCACGGAGACTGCTGTAAGACAAATGCATCTACTCCACTTACTTCAGAGAACGTTTGGGGATGTAAGCATCACAAATGGGCCAACGTACATGAATGCATGTCTGGAAATGGATTTCAGCAGTAGGAATGCATGGTGAGCCCATGAGCTGCCAAACAACACTCGTCCAGTGTGATGATGACACACAAGAAGAAAAAGGATTCGAATCCCAGTGTAGAGTTTGTCTAATGCCTGCACTCTAGTAATAAAGAATTATAAGACTCTTCTAAGAATAATCGCAGAACATGTGATAGTATAGTATGTCAGATAATGTCCTCTGCTGTTACGCTCTATTCATGCTTGTAGTTTGAGTCACGTGCTTCTCATTGATTTTTTCTTTTCTTACATGATGGACTGAACCTCGACCCGAGTGCTTCCTCTTTAGCTTCCTTCCAAAATGCAGCAATAATCACGCAACCATGTTCAAAAACCACATAAAAGCACATGTGCTGTACAATTGTAGAGTTTGGACACAGAGCTGGAGTCTTGGACTTACATTCACCCTTCATCAACAATTTTTCCTTCTTTTAATTTTGTCTATGTTGGCGTTAAACTGAGAAAGCCAAGGTTTTGTTGCCACATTTGAAAATAATGTAAAAAATGCAAAGTTAGATGTAAAAAAACATTTATGTTACACAGAGAATAGCAGGAAGTATGTTTTCATTTCAACACATTATTGATCCGTTATGACCGTGACAAATGTGCTCCTTCAGCTTCATGTTGAAGATGTTATTGAAATGTTTCGACTGTGCATCCATTTACAGTTCTGTGTCGCGAGTTCTTCTTTTCTTTTCCTTGCTAATGCATTCCTTCTTTTCTGAGCTTATTAAATCAGTTAAATTGTGAAATGTGGCAGTTTTGTCAGTTTAGGAGCTTTTTCATGCTAAAGTTAGACTTTTAATTTGAAAAGTTTTGATGACTTTTAAATTTTGTGGCGACATAATTTCAGCGTAACAGTAGAAAGACACAGAAAGAGACGGACAGCATGAGCATGAGAGGTGAGTGCCACCAGGTGGTTTAAGTGTGTGTGTTGGGGGGGGGGTAGCCATCTGCAGTTCATCACAGCTTCTCCAAGCCTCAGTCTTGCTGCTGTCTCCACCATTTGGAGGCACTAAGGTCCCTGATGCCAGCAAAGGTCAGAGCTGGTGATTTATTGGTCCTCTTCTGAGAGACGGTCTGTGGACCTGAGATGCCTGCCGTGCCCCTGGATCACAGCCAACATCCCTGACACCAGCAGCATGCTGCCAGCTGATAAAAAGTCTGTCCCTCCTGCATTAGGGATCATTTATATGGGCTGAATCAACCTAAGCAGCATCACGAGTCATACCGACGTCACGCTGTAACGGACGCGTTCATTACATGTCTTTGATAGAAAATCACTCTGGTCGACCACTTCGACCTCTACATCGTCATCCTGCGCCTGAGGAGCACCACCCTAAAGTGACTTCCAAGGAGCTAGGACTGCGTGACTGTGTAGTTGTTGCACCTGCCTGAACCACAGCAGCGCTCGGACTGCACCAACTATTGCGTCGCACACTGTGCTCCTTCTTCTGATTGTAGCTTGGTGATGGATACACACACATCCTGTGTGCGTTCACTTAGAAATACGGGGACACTGATTCACTCGCTTCTCACTCGCCTGAGAGCGTCAGGCAAGTTGCAAACATGAATAACAAATTGAAAGAGAAATTTGTGTCTATTTACTCTTTAATATTTAAATTTTCATTAAGGAAATAATTAGGATATGGCCTTGTGATGCCAGAAGATCATTACGAATGGACACGGTCCTGGCAGGTCTAGAACAGAGGTCTATCAGCTGTTAGTGGTGCGGGAGACATCAGCCTGTTCAGCCTGACGCGACAAGGCCTCCTAAATATGTGAATACTGAATTTCACTTTAATTATAACGGAATTCATGTCATTTAATGTTGTTTCCGTTTGGTGCTTGTTGTTGTACAGGAAAGATTTTACCCCCCAGAACCCTGCGACTAATTACAGCCATGGTTCAATGAAACATCTTCGTCTATAGAATGAGAGGAAAGTCCATCTCTCTTCTCTCCTTTTTCAAAAAGTGCATATTTTCTCCTGGTGGCTCGGAAAAAATGTGTAGAAACTGCGGCTGGATTTAAGTTATTTCTCGTTTATTAAAATAACATTTCTCTCATTTAGCATTCAGAATGATTTTAATCAGTTGTAGATTAACCAGACATACTGAACATCTGTGGGTGTAACGTTTTCTGATTGGCTCCAGACAGGGTTTTATCTTTTAACACTGTTTCTATTCTATTTAGCTTTACGTCCAGCTGAGTTCAAGGACTTTCCAGGTGTCGTTTCTGTGACGCCTGGCTCTCAAACCACTCAACCATTACTTAACATGGACTAATTGATAAGAAGTGCAGCCACTTTGTGTGCGGCGTCTTCCCACCACACATCTCAGTCTCGCATTGAGCCTTGACTGGACCGTATAGCTGCAGTCTGACTGGAAGACACAACCTTCTCTCTATCTCTGCTTCCTGTCAGCTCGGAGGAGCTGCCTTGAATTTGTTTGCTACAGTCTTGTATAGTTCACTACCAGCTATTCACGAGTGAAGAACACGAACACTGCTCTCCGCGTAAGGCGACTGTACTGTGTGGAGTGCAGATGCAAGGTCCCGCCAAACATAGAAAGAAAAATGTAAGGAAGAGAAAGAGAAATGTGGATGTTTACATAAGAGGATGTTGTAGTGTACACGCGCGCTCGGCTCAAAGGAGAAAAACAAGCCTTTGACCTCAGCGCCATGTTGTAGTGCCTGACAAGAGCTCTTTAGAAAGCCGCTGTGTCTTTAGAGTAATTCCGAGTATTAACACCGATAGAAAGTACAATTTCTGTAGGGAGAGAACATATTCTCAATAATTCATTCATGCGTCGTGCGTTTGAGGAGACCTGATTTAATTGCATGTCCTTGTTTACTGGTTCGAGTTCGTGAATGGAGTAAACATCTTTATTGAATTCGATGAGAGATTTGCAGAAATGCATTACTGACAGGTCAGAATCCAGGTGTCTGCGACGTATAACTGCAACTGAGGTGTTGATGTGTGCGTTTTGTGTCCCAGGCATTGGGTTGAAATAACAGTTTGAACCGTGTGACGTGAGTTGTCGTTACGTGACTGAACTGAGAGTAACTGGGACACGAGCAGTAAACACAAAGCACGTCTGGGGTGAAACGTCCTTCGTAGCGTGCAGTGAATCATGCCACTAAAGGGACATTTCAAATGACAGTCGAGTCTAGATGGGTTTGAACCGGAACTACGAACATCTGCGTCGCTAATAATGGAAAAACACTTGTTGTTGAATCAAATGTTAAATCAAAAAAGGTTTTCCTGAGCAGCTGGAACCAAACAGCAGCTGGCACAACGCAGACGAGCCCGCTCATCAGGGCAGGCCTTCATCTGAAAGACAAAGGAGGTGGCCTTAGACATGATCTATCGCCAACCAGCAACGCAGTTCTTTCTAGTGCGCCCAGGTCGCTCACACTCTGGCTCAGGCGGTAGAGGGAAGGACGAGCCATCACCAGCCTGAGGGTCCCACAGGGACCTGCTGCTCACAGCAGAGAAGGTTCTCTGGAGTGGAGGGCGAAGCGTAGTCGTAAGCGGCTGGTCTGCAGCGTAGAGGTGACTTCAGACACCGGCGCGAACACAGTGCAAGTAAAACACTGCTGTGAATATTCCTGAATCCACCCCACCCCCAACATTAGAGAGGCTCTTATTTGAGTGTCCAACAGCTCCTGGATTAAAGGTGGCACACAGTCTTACTCTAAACATTAATCGAATCCAGGGCTTTCAAATCTGGCATTTTACCGTGGGAAAAGACATACTGCTTTGCTGTCATGTGAATGAATGGGAGAGGCATTTAGTGACAAAGAGGTGGCCTTTTCCCGTCGCCGTGTACCTCTAATGCAGGTGTGTGTGTGTGTGTGTGTGTGGGGGGGTAGCTTTATCAGACTCTCTGAATGGCTAAATGCAGTAGGTGAACACTCTAAAAGGGCTCATCATCACAGTGTGACAGGAAGGAAGGAAGGAAGGAAGGATGGAAGGGAGGAGGCGAAACATGTAGATTAGTCTGGTTCGTTTTTTATCAAATGAAAAAACGCGTCACCTCTCTCTCTTCGGTACAGATGTGTCTGGGCGGTTGTTAGCGTCCCTTCCTCTCCTGTGCCTGATGGGGTGAGAGGGATCTATTGCTCCCTGGGACAGAGGAGACCTCATTTTTATATGTGAACACTGCTGAATGACACACTACAAAGGTTGGACGTGCTGCTGCCCTTTCTCTCTTAAATGGTATGTTGGCATTTAGCTTCACACGTGTCAGCGGAACACGCACCTCTCAAGTATTTGCACCCAAAACGAGTGGAAGTGTGCGCTGAAGGTTTTTTTATATCAGTTCCCAGAAACAGGAAAGAAGAAGAGAAAGTGTGTGTGTGTGTGAGAGAGAGAGAGAGACAGGATGATAAGACAGAAAGGAGCACGAGAGCACATTCACATGCACATTACATTTCACAGAAAGACAATTTACATTTTGAGTCCATATTATGTTAATTCTGAGTGGCCTCTCCAGATAATTCTATTACACCGATAGCTCTCCCATGTCGTCCAGGGCAGACACATCATTCCACCCTGGAACACACACCTGCTGATGGGCACTGCAACATGACGGTGTGTGTGTGTGTGTGTGTGTTCACAGAGGCCTGCAGAACGCAGCTCTGTCTGAACGACCTGTGACTCTTTCAGAACGGGATGTGCTGCCAGTGAGTGTCTTACACGGTGCTATGACTTCTAGGAAATCCTGTCGCTATCGCACGAGGCACCAAACTCCCTCTCATTCCGCTGCAGTCCTCGTCGGCCTCGGATGGCACAGTTCACCCTCCCTGTGGGAACAACTGGCTTCTCCACATGAGTCAAGAGCTCATTAGCAGACACCGTCTAATCAGTTCCTCTATCCGAGCAACAAAGTCACAACGAATGCTTTTCTTTTAGAGTAATATTCGCGATGACAGCTACTTTGTGTGAGAGCGACTGATGAGCGATTTTTCATCCACCACATTTTGTCCTCAGGTCTTTTTGGATCACACCAACTGTCTTTGTGTCCCTTCGAGGACTTCTGTTTTTCACAGAGATTTATGGACTTATGGAGATTTTCCATAAGTCCATCTGAGATTCCAAAACACTGGAACAGTTAAGCTTCACTTGGAACCCGGTGCAGCCACACAAGCGCTTGGCCTGTCTTAAGGCTACTCCAGCGATACACAGAGGTACATCTGGCCACTATTAGCAGCTAGCACAAAATCAGAGTGTGTGCCTTTAAGACCCGGTTCATCCGAAATGACGGAAACATATTTGTTCTCTTAGTGAAACTGTAAACATTTTCATATTAAGTGTTTCTTTCCTAGAAAGTGTTGTTAAAAGCTGGTAAAGACCTTTGAGGAGTTTAATGGTTTAAACCACCTCACAGCTGAAGTTTGCAAGTTCTCCTTCCTCCCCGGATCCAACGACAGTTGTTGCTGTTGACTGTCCAGCTCCAGCACCCCGTCGACCCCTCCACGGCGTGAGTGGTTAGAACAGTGAATGTTTAAACCATTTTAAAGTAGATGGTGTTTCTCAAGTTATTAGATTTTCCACAGTGTTCTCAACAATACATATGACTGAGTCATCACAGTAGTTTATCGTCTAGTGTTTTGAACTCTATTGTCCTACTGTAGTTACATTAGGTTACAGGTAAGACATTTCCATTGACTTCTCTCAATAACATCATATTCACCTTGATATAGTTCATATACAATATGTTGTCATCTACTGTCTGTCTTTATATAGTTTTAGGCTACAACCTTAGAATAAACACAATTTAACTGAATTTTCCAAGCCCTTCACGTTTCTCTGTGGCCTGTCAGGGGCCCCTTTCTTTAGCCTCTCCATCTCTCTGAGCAAGTAGGGATCATTAATGAAGTGGCCTTCTCATGGATATTGACTAGCCTGTCAGCTGGCCTGCCACACTCTCTAATAGGAGCCATTGGTCTTGGCTTAAGACCTGACAGAGGAGAGGCTGAGAAGGAAGAAAATGAGTGAGCACGTCCCTTCACCTCAAGGTGGGTTTTGGTTCAAGGATGGGCTCAAGAAGCTGCATGGTGCGTCCACAGTTTCTCGCCTAAAAGGTGCCTAAATGGGAAAAGAAGGCTTGGTGAGAGGTAAAGATTTGGTCTCATAAAGCCACCGATGCTTGTAGAATGTAAGCAAAGCCACAGTGGTGCAGGAGGAAAGAAAGCCGTGGAGCACTCATTAAAAGAGATCTTTAGAGCCAGAGGGTTTTCTGGACTTCTCGCAAGTTTAGCTAATAATATGTGACATTTTGATAATAATGAGTGGCCGTGCATCACTGGTTCACATGATGGTTTGGAATCAGTCCAGTTCAGGAACTAATCTTAACTGAATTTGTGGCTAAAGACGATATGGCATCACTATGAAATAGGTAGATAGGAAGAAATGGTTTTGATTGAAAACAATTAAGACAGATTGTATGTCCTCCAAAGAAAGCTTCCTTTTTCATAATGGCATCACAGTAAATATACTTTGCTTTTCTTCTAATATCAGATCAAGTAGCTTAGTTTTTGTGTTGGCGAACCTGCATGTAATGCATTCATTTAGGACAGATCACTTTTTACCCCAATATGGTGTTAGAGGAAAAGAATCAGAACCAAAAAGGTCCAAAAGAACTTTGCTAATATGTAGCTGTAGTCAAATGAAAGCCTGTGATAAACTATGAGGAGGCCGTAACTCGGAGCCAGAGGCAGCCAAAGGAAACGCACAGACTCGTCTTGGCAGAATGTAAGGATGCTGAAAGGTTAGTTCGCTGGCCTTTGTACGTTAGATCACCGTGTGTCTGCTGATGTAATGGTCTCCGAGCAGAGCAGGGCTGAGTCGAGTGTCAGTGGAAGGGAAAGGCTGATGAACTTCACTTTTTGCTAGCAGCCGACAGGGGCTCACCAGCTCGGTCGCCAATCAATAGGCTGAAGGACAAGGGTGTCAGAAGAAATGAAAGACCCTTCACTTCCTGGCTGCCGACAGAGGGGAGGAGGAAGGTGGGGGTGAGACTGGGAGAGTGAGGAGGACGCACGGAGAAGGAAAGTTAGGAGCAAATCAAACAGAGAGTGCTACGTGTATGTGAATTATGAGCGTTGGCAGAAGTTCTCCGTAAACAACTTGTTCAGTCTGAGCCGTCGGTGTCAGCGGGGCATGGAGGGTCTCAGCCGAGGCACCGGGTCTTCTCCCTCTATCTTCCAGTCTTTGTTTGATCTCTCTACATCTGCAGGGTCCCACGAGGTTCAGTCTCAGGGCTCCAGCAGGCCCTAAACCACCACCAATCAGATAATCCTGGAGTATTCATTCCTCCTTGTGAGCTCTATTTTCCAGTGTGCTTGAGTTGAGCACTTGGAAGGTGAAGGATAGAATAAGCCTCATGCACAGCTATGCTGAACAGAGAAAGCTTTCGTCTACATGCTCCTCTGTTTTTATACAGAACACAATAAAGCACAGCACATATGATTATAGGAAATCTTCTCTGTCGCCTGCTCAGAAGCGGTTTTACTGCGGTGTGCAGGTACCTATCTACACGTCAGTCATGAGAAACATTGGAATAGATTTGTGATGTTTTCTGTCCCAGAATGTTCCACTTGCTTTAGGATTTTTAGGTCTGTTTTGATCTCCTTTCCAGCCAAAGCGACGCTGAAATAGTTTTCCTGGACCCAGGAGCAGAACTAGTCGGTTCTTAAACATATTCAGCATATAAATAATGGTGATGTTACCTAATGTGTATCTGGTGTACAGCCTCGTTCTACAGGCCACTTTTAGGGATTTTGTATCATTAATCAGCATTTTTATTTCATGTTTTTTTATATCAGTGAATACATAAAAATAATAATACCTGTGAAGATACAGGGATTTTATTTTCTCCAAAAGACAATTAATATTTTCACCTGTGAAATGTCCAAAAACACTTTGTGTTTGGTGATTCTCCGTCGGTCTTGTCGGATAAAACCGATCCTGACATGAGTTTTTTGTCTGCGATATATCCCCATCGTGAGCGCACATCAGCCTGTATAAATGTAACACAACAGCCTTTCCTCTGGCCCTGTCCTCCTGACTAAAAGCCTTTTTGACATGAATTAGCATGTCGTCCTTAAAAGGTAGACGGGTCCAATTTTCCTTTGAAAGGTCTGTCTGTAATAGGTGCTCCTTCACAAATTCCAGCCCGCTCTATCCTTGAATAAAGACCCATATACTTTCTTTTGTTTGTCTTTCTATACTGCTCCTCTCCTCTTCTTTCTCTGTCTCTCTTGTACTGGTGTAAAAAAAATGCATAAAAAGAGGGAAAAAAAACAACTTGTCATATCAAGGCTTGTATTAAAACACACGCGCACACACACACACACACACACAACAAAGATTTCATTTCCATAATGCATTCTAATGGATGGGCGATGTTTGCGCAGGTGAGACCAGAGGGCAAAGGCTTCCCAGACAAACACAACAATAAACCTGACAAGCACCATTATGCCGTACGTATTACAGGCTGTTAGGGAATGGAAATGATGATAATTAGCTAATTCAGCTATAATCTGATTTGTTTGGCCTCACCTTTTGCTAATACGGCTTCGACCCTGAGAGTGCCAGGACGCTAATTTAATAGGTGTGTATTATATATAAATATATATGTTGCCTGTTGATGGGATAAATGTGGGTTTGTGTTCCACTGTCTTCCTTAAAGCGCATCGTTTGCTGCTTCCGCGTCTGTCTGTGATCGTGGAGGTTTTGTGTTTCACTGTGAGTTTAATGTTCCTTTTCTTGTTAATCTTGAAACTATTTGTTCCTTTAGAACCATCAACCTTCTGTAAGGCCGTTGACTCGTTGCACTGCACACGTCCTCCCTGGTTTAAAAGCAGGCAAATACAGATTACAGTACGGAGACTCCACGAGCGCGCGGAGCAGCACAAGCGCGCACCTTCCTCGCAGATACCGCCGCAGCACATGGTGCTCGCTCCCCTCTCTAATAAACACTCCATAGGGCTCCGGGCCAGGGTCCAGGCGGGGGGCTGGTGGAGCCGTGTGTGCATGCGGTTAGGCCCAGGGTTTTTCTTGCCGGCCTTTCATCCCGTGCCAGCCCAAGCTGGGCGTGAGCCACCAGGGGGTTGAACATCAGGATTTATTGGTTCCTCCTACTTCTAACCCAGGATGGCGAGATACAAGCGGTTTATGATCCACTGCACCACCACCGGACGTGAGTCTCAAAACCTCACACTCTTTCTGCCTTCAGCACTTTCTGAACGAGATTCGTATTTAAACGCGTGGAAAGTAGAAAATCGGCTGAAGTCACCTGATGCAGCCATGTGAGGACTGTTTTTTGGAGTCTGCAGGTCTCTCACTGTATGTCAGTGTCTCAGTCTTGCTGATTCTGTCCTGCTGCTCATTGGTTGCACGGGGCCCTGTGGTCTAACCAGGAGAGTCCCTGTTCAGGTGCCACTGTGGCTGAACGTCCTGCTACATGCAGTCCGCCACGGCCTTTCTTAGCGTGTTACACTTTGCATTCAATCACTGTGTAACTCACTATTTCTTCAGGCTGCTTCCTTTCCGTCTCGCACCCACCGAACACCTCCCTGCTGGAGGACTCTCGATCTCGCCCTGTCTTTGAGCACAATCAAAGCAGCCCATCTGCATTCGCAGTGGCTGTTCCTAAAACAGCGCCCAGTCTGGAGAGAGGGTCCCATAATGCACCTCTCAATGACATTCATTAGCTAACCCCCACCCCCTCCTCCATTTACACAGGCTGTACCCCTTTCTCGTCCACCCTCGACCCCCTTCTCCTTTGTGCTGTGACATGAATGCACTTTGATGCCTAATAAGTGGCTCTGTCCTTTTTGACATGAGCAGCCTGTGCCTGCCCTGTTCAGCCAGTAATTAGACTGAGCTCCTTACTTAGCAGCCATGTACAAATTAGACTGCTCCACCTCTCTCTCCCTCTCTCCCTCCCTCTTGCCCTCCTTAGCTTATGAGTACTGCCTGTTACTCATTCTTCTCCATCTTTCTCCCACTCTCATCTTTTAATTTCTTCAGGAGCTCGTGTCAGGTCATGAAAGATGAACAAGATGTTTCCTATTTTTAGTTTTTAGATATTTCCTTTACATGTAGCTTCCTGGGAGGAGTCAGGGACAATATAAACATAGACATGTCTCATCTCTTTACTCTACTTTTTTGTTGTGGTGTAAAACATGGCTTGTGACAGATGATTAGTCCTAAACCTGCTGTGTAAACTGCCCTGAAATGACTTTTGTTGCGCTATACAAATAAAGATGAATTATTGGCTTCCTTCCCTGACCCGGTGCAGCTGAGCACTGTAGCTGTTCTTCTAATAGTAGCTCAGAAGGTTTAAGATTAGATTTTTCTGCTCAGGCATTGTGATTTCACCGTATTTGTATTGTCTTATTTTGTACAATATATTATCTGATTAGATTGATAAGTCTGTGTCTGGTTCAGACCAGCAGGGTTGAATGCACGGTGTCCACCTTTATCCCCGGTGCTCCAGTAGAGCTGCTGGGTGAGCACAGGTCAGACTGTGGCTGTGCTGACCAGCTTCAAGGTGGGAATGTGAAGAAGCAGTCTCCCAGTGAGAGTAATCAGAATACAAGTAGAATAAAACACTCATAGAACAGGAACTCTAAAGGTTCGGTGTTCTGAGTTCATCTGCTGATGATGGTGCTGTAGTACTTCAAATGGTTTATGTCCCATGTGTCTTAATGCAAACCTGAGAGAAATCAACAGACCTAATACCCTTCACCGAGCGACGCATGCTGCACAGGGAGCGTTTCTATCCATTCTAATTCTACAGCACTGCATTCACTCAAATAAACAAAGCGTAATGTGTTGGTAGGTTATTGGTGTCGTGACATGACAGGAAAACACTTGTTGGGCTCAGACAGAACCGTCCATATGCTGCTCGAGAACATCTCGACAGGAGTGTAAACCGGATTGACGTGCCTCTTCTTCTCAGAGCCACAACTCGGCACTCGATTCTGAACTCACACACACACACACACACACACACACGTGTGCTGAATGGATGAATCAGCAGAACTCATTCTGTTATGTAACGCATGCTTGTGCCATAAAACGAGTAAAATGAAGCTTAGCTGCAGTCCTGTGGGAACCATTTAAAGTCCATGATGGCTGTCAGTGCGTCGACACACAGCTGCAGAGGAGGGCGCGTCTGCGTGCGAGTCACTCACCCCTCAGCCAGACAGAACAGATCTTTGTGCTGCGCTGTGCGTCCCCAGCTGCCCTGGAGACCAACCTTTTCTGCTGCGCATCCATACGACGGCTTTATTCAGGTAAGCAGCCGGCCGTCTCTCTCGCCCCCCCAGCCTCCTCATGTGCCCCCACCGGATCAATAGAGATGTAAATAAGGGCGTACAGTTGGGGACCTTTGTTGGAGAGGACTGGCAAGTGCTCGTCCTTTGTCTCCCTCCACCTCACCCCCACTCCCGTCTTTCTTAATACATGCAGGGTGAGTTCAGCTGCTGTGGATCATCTGTTGATGAAAGGCACGTTGTGTGTCCCCTCGTGGAGATGGGACGCTGCTCGTGCATGTGCCCGAGGAAGTTTGTGACGATAATGAGGAAAACAAATGAAACATCTGTAATGACCTGCAGCGTTGTGTGTGTGTCTGCCGGTTTAGCCTGGTAAACACGTCACCCGTCACCTCTACACACAACACACACCCAGCCTGCTTATGAAGAATAAATCTCAATTCTAACACATTAATATTGCGGGAACGGGCAGGTATGGTTGCAGTATCATCTCTAATTACACCAGCGACCAGTCTCAGCTCGTTGATTGAAGAGGTTGAATCACTAAACGTTGGGGATTTTAATTCAGAGCAATTTAGGCCACTTTAATGGAAACGGCTAAATAAGGGGATAAATAAAAAAAGGCAATATGAAGGGATTTCATATCTAAAAGCACCAGGCAATCAGATGAAGTCATGACAGTTATGAGTTTGGCAGGCATACAACATCCAAAGCTTTTTGCTGTAATGGCCGGTGCTATTATGAACATTAGCCCAATTCCCTTACGAATTCTGTACTCTGTGGTGAGACGGGTCAGAAACACACACACACACACACACACTTGTACACAAATGCATCCCCCATGTGCCAGGTCCGGTTGGGTGCTGTGACGGTGCTGGGAGTGTTTGCAGGTTGACTATTGAGGAGAGGCAAGAGGGCAAAAGGGACATGCTGGCATAATGCATTTACTAATAACTGTTTATTATTGTTGTTTCCCCAGGGGAAGCACTTTATGGAAATGGCTGTATATGAAGGGCAGAGGTGCGAGAAGGCCACAGGGAAAATTAGCTTTTTAGATTCCCCCACAATGTCCTAGCAGCTTCATACCTTGTCTGCCTGTTGTGTTACCTTGATAGATCACAGTACACAGTGTGTTTGTTTTTTCATGCAGAAATGAATAAATATGGATTATGAAAAGCAAAAACTTATTTAACCATATTTAAATTCAAGGATGGAAGCAGCAGTTTGAGTGCACATGGTCTGTCAGACACAACAAATTCTACCCTGAGCCAGCTCATATATCTCCAGTTCACACTTCGGAAGGCAGCGGACCCTGCTCATCGCACATGAACACGCACGCACACACACACACACACACACATACAACTGCACCGTCTCATACTTTGGCAATGTGCGATCTCGCACTTATTTGCATACATTAATTAAGTGCTTTTGCTTCTAATAACATGAAATGACAACTGCGCTGCATTAATAGATAGCCTGTTCCGGTGTCACACAACACATCTTTACAGTCACAGTAGCTCTAATTCACCAAGACTTTGCATATTTTAACAGGCTTGACCCAACAGGAACACACAATACATAATACAGCCGTGTTAATATGCACTGTAAAATGCATAAAACTATAACCAACAACCAAATAAAGTCTGTCAGCAAACCTTATATTCAGTGGAAATAGAAATCCAAGGTAAACCTACGAAAACACGTGCATTTGAATCTCATCTGAAGCCATGGATGACTTGTGAAACAGTGGGCACACCGCCCTTGCATGTAGTTATTGTCTGTAGTAATTTAGTAATCCCCCTGAGAACAGCTGTGCTGATCACAGTTGTGTTTCCCTGCGTCTCATGAGAAGTAAATCACGTTCTAAGCGTCAGCTCTCAGAGAAGGAGTGCTGAGGTGACGTCAAAGACTCTTGTGTTGTCCTACGTGGCCGTCATTTGGGGCAAAAAGCAGAACCCGGACAGACTGACGAGACTGTGAAAATGCCAAAGGCCAACTGTCATATACTTCCTGCGCCTGTGTAACGAGGAAATCACTCCACACCTGCAGGGGCAGTACACTGTGTTCCTCATCCAGTAAAGGAAAGCAGCACTTCAGGATGCACGTTAGTGACAAAGCAGCATTTCTTTACTGTTTTCATTCTCTCCTTACACACCAAGCTACTCACAACTGTATGGAATATGTCTGATAAGTACAGGGTAGTAGTACTGGTGAGGTCATAATGTTCATAGGTTTCTCCTAATAAGGAGAAAATTGAGATTTGACATCGTGATATCGTGATAATCTACATCAACTCTCATAGCAAACGAATCTAATGTACAAGAAGTTCCTTTTAGAGGATACAGTGCTTTAGCATGTGGCCTGTCCACGAACAGAGGCCCAGGGTCTTATCAAATGCATTTTAATAAACTGATAAGAGAAGCTGGGCATCACACTGCCAACCCTGCAATCAGTGAACGAGTCACACTCAACTCTGGCTTCAGTCTATAAAGGAATAAATACATCTTAAATTGTGGTAAATTAAATTAAAATTAATTACAAAATTAATGCAGAAATGTCTTATTTAAAGTTAAGTATTGCAACTAGAACTTTATGGGTCACTTCATATCTGTGTAAATATCAAATATTGTATTTCCTATCTTGAGTAGTTTTATATTTCTTTATAGCTGCTTTGCCCGCAGCTCCTCTCTGATTGGTCCGGCCTGCGGTAGACTCACTTCCAATTAAGCAGATCTAAAGCACCTGAGTGTCAGCGGTGAGTTTATATTGTCTGATTGTCATTGTGATGGACTTTTGCCAAAACCTGATGACGACCTCTGTTAGATCCAGACGAGTAACATCAGTAGCTGAAACCGACAGCAACTTAATTCACTCACGTGAAAATCTGTTTATGAAACTGAAATCAAAATGTCATTGTTGGGTTCAAACATGCATAATACTTGGATAAAACAATAAGATGCCAATAAATATCATTCTCGCTTCTTCTGTTTTACATTAATACCACCTGCTGTGTTTGATGCTGTATGGACACTGACACTACAGCTCTACCCCAGCAGACAGGCACAGTCTGCATGTGCCTGTTATATGTCTCATGTATTCAAGAAGAAATGTTAAAGTCAAGTTTACACAGAGCGACTCCACTCAAACAAATAGCAGCAAGGCCAGTATCGGCATTCAAAGACTTGCACTATGTTTTGCACAGATACTTTCAAACACAATATAAGAAATCACAATATATCCACAGCAGCCATTTTATTCACGTTTGACATCCCAGACAGATATACAAAGAGCAGGATAGATATATGAGCGTGTGTTGGCTCGGAGGTACTGTTTGTAGCCTGTCCTAGTCATTATCCAATCTTTTTGATTTAAGGAACCAGCGAGGAGACCTTAATGATGTTTGGATGAATTAGGGGAAACGCCGTGTCAACTATGCGTCGATGCACTGCAAAAAGTGCCGAGCGAAATTTAGTGTTTGCGCGCACCGCAGCAGTATTTCACTGCAGAATTAAATGTTAATGTTGGGTGCGGTGCGGTGGCCTATTTAAAGAAAGGAAAACAATGAATTAAAGAAGTCACCAAACACAATGAACGCAGGCTTATTTAGTCTCACCGGAGCTGCAACAGTGACTCTTAACTGTGCCTGGTTATACACAATTGTTTCATTGAAACAAGTGCAACCAGAGCAGAACAATATCTGGATCGCTTTCTTGAAGATGTCTTGAAATAATCCTTGCATAGCAGAGAAAAAGAAAACATTTGTCAAGCCTAATCCTTTTTGCAGAGTGTATGCGTGTGTGTGTGTGTGTGTGTGTGTGCTGTATAATGACATGGCTGGGTGAGCCTGTTGACCTCACAGCGAAGCAGTGGGAGAGCCCATTTTTCCTCATTCTCCAGAGGAAGCAGGAGTCCAAACCCAGCTGGTTTTGGCCGGAGGACGTGTTTGTCTGCCGTGTTTGTCTTCGGCCCGTCTGTCGGTGCTGTTCTGCGGTTGGGAAGAGTCCGCATGGAACCCGAGCCAGCTATGATCCAGTCTGGACCCAGCTGGACCACATCATGAAGAAACACCAGACGCACGATGAAATGCATTTTTACACTGTCTAACTCGTCTCTTTCCTCACACGCGTGTCAAACAGAGACAGACTTAACCCTACGACCAGTTTACTGACCATCTCATAATAAATGACAATCTACGCATGTATTTCCACATGTGCACGAACAGCACCCCTGGATCTCTCCTGTTAGAAACAACTTTTGCTGACATCGTTTGACAAAGAGAAGAATCGTGACCCTTTCGTGTTGTTTGTGCATGAATAGACCCTCCAAGATTTTATGGTGTAGATGAGCAATAGGGTCCACGATTACCCCGTCAAATCAGTGGCTACTGCTGGATTATCAGTTCTTCTCATTTTACCTGCTTTAGATGGTTGTTAGTTCTTAAAGACTTGCACAACTGTACAACCAGTCCGATCATACATGCTGTAGTAACAGCACCATCTGTATCATGGATTACGTCGTGCTCCTCCGCTTACTTCAATGACCCTAATGAACATGTCTGCACACAAAGGCAAAGCTGAGGACGTACTTAGAACCAAATCAATTCAATTTTATTTATATAGCAGCAATTCACAACAACACGTTATCTCGAGGCACTTTACATTCTTAGGTTTAGATACAAATAATTAATACAAAATAATATGGACAACCCAACAGTCCCACCCAAGAAACAAAAACATATAACCCCAGAGTTCAAACCCAGACTGGTGAAAAATACCGTAAAGAGTAAAGAGTAAGGCAGCTAGGCAGGCAGCCAGACCGAAATGTAATTAATGAACAAGTTTCTCGTGATTAACTTTTATTAAGCGATACTCCTGAGTCCTCCTGCCGGCAGGTAATAGGAGAGGCCTGGGGAGAGGGAGAGAGGGATGGAGCGAGGGAAGGACGAAGGAGGGAGACACTCGACCCCATTATTTCTCCTCAGTCGCTCGTAAAAACAGCATCCCGTAAACTCATAAAATCCTTTCCCACTATAGCTGGGCCCTTAAGCTGCGGCCTGACGAATTAGAAGGGCAGCAGAACATAGCGCCGAGGAAACCTACTATAGAAGGAATGTTGCACATCTGCATTTTAGTACATTATTTATTTCTCATGTGAAACTATTTCAGGAGATTTTGATTATTATATGTTTACTGTAAAGTAAAACCCCGATGAAGAGCTTGGTTCATGCCAAAATGATTTCTGCCACTTACTTTATTTCCCCATTGAATTGTCATATCACCTTAAGGAAAGCACCACATTACACAAATGGACACAAACAATCCTCGTCCTCCAGTAACATGCGATACACACAGTTGTTGTGTATTTGAGTCCATTCTGGACAGATGAATGATTTCTTCTTGTTTTCCAGACAAAAGTAGTCCCAAGAGTGGGTTAATGCAGGGTTTCTTGGTGGATTAAATGTCCATTTCTAATAGTCATGTGAACTAGGAGAAAGCCATATGCAAACGATGACGAAGAAGCTTAAGCAGAAGCTCAGTGATAGCAGCACATTGAGTGTTTCAGCTGTTTCTTCCAGGATTCATGCTAAGCTAGGCTAATGGTCTTCTGATTAGTATGGTTTTCATAGTATAGTTAACAGTTTTAATCATCTCATCAAACATTCGAAAGAAGGAGAATAAGCACATCTCTGTTCACATGGAACTGCGAGCTGTCCTGACACTTTGACAACATTTACTTTGCTTGGCAGACGCTTTTATCCAAAGCGACTTATTGAGCTACCAGGCCACACAGTCTGCTTAGATTTGCACCTGCTCAACATAATGATGGTTATATACACTTAGTCTGGGTACTGGCATGTGGTTTCTTGCATTGACTTTAAGGCTGGAGGAAATAAAAAAGCAAGAGGATATAATTAAAAGACAGATACATATACAGCATGCAGGCAAAGCAATACTTGACTCTGTGAAGGTCAATAGAAATCGTATCACAGATCTCTGTAAACAGGCCAATGAAAAACAAGGCCCGTCAGTGATTTTACACATGTAACATTATAAACAAGAAATAGAAATGATATTGTTTTAGCAGCACTGCAGCATTTTTAACAGGAAATGATTCATCCTCCATCTCAGGATATTTTTCCATGTCCAACAAAACTCCACCAGTGAATCAGGCTTTATGAAATATATGGAGAATCAAATCAAAATAAAGCTCATATTTCCAGATAGGTAATAAACAGAGATCCAGGCTACTAACACCTGGTGAGGCCTGGGGCTCAGTTTTCTGAATCACAAAGCACAAAGCCAGCTCACTCCTCGTGTAGGAACATTTCATAATGTGAGCATCCTCCTCAGATTCCCACACTTCATAAAGGAGCATTAGCCATTAGCCATGAGGGCTCACTACTCAATCCTGGCCGCTTTAGGGCCGCCGCGTGTCTTAGTACGCCCGCTAGCTTAAATGACTTCTCCTTTACGACAGCTCCGCATAGGGTCACGACGACAGTCATAATCTATTACCTGCGCGATATTTCCGAAGAGAAAGAAGTGCTGCGTGTAGGATCAGGAGAGCAGAGGAAGCAATGAAAATGTAAAGACCAGAAAGTCAGTGAAATCCACACGACAGTATCTCCCCAATAATCTTTTGTCAGTCACACTGTTACAGCCATATCATCCACTTGTTTTATGTTCTGTTCTTTTTCTCTGCCATTACCCCTGGGCTGCTCCCTAACAATGCATATTCATTCTGCAAACAATACATCCCATTGTGCATAACAGCAGGACTACAAGAAAAAGGAAATCAGTTTTCTTGCATGAGTGTGTGTGTGTGTGTAGAAGGGAAGAGAATGTGAGGGCATGCAAGAAAGAATTCCTGCGTGTGGTTGTTTGTTTGGGGGATACTCAAAGAGCGTGTGTGTACCTGTGTGTGCATATAAAGTATGTCTATGTGTGTGCATGGTTTTGCGTTTCTGCATCTGACACAGCGCACATGCACGTGCACTAAGTGTGTGTGTTATACTTCATGCAGATCTCGTTGGTAGATGAGGACAAAGAGAGACATGGGACAGAAGAGAGTAGCTATGGCTGAGCAGAAACATATGTCTGGGGAATGAATGCATTTCTGCCAAATATATATTCTGCCTATTCAGTGGGAATCCCACATATCTGCGTGAGCATCACTGAAAAGTGCTTAAAATACCGTCCTGACTGTATCTATGTCCACCATGCTGGGCATAATACGTTAACCTGTTGTTTATGAATATAATAAGAGAATCAGCTACCTGACTTTGACAATAGGTCTGAATTTACATCCATATATTTCAGGATATCTGTGCATGAAGTGAAGACACACAATAGGGCCGGCAGCTCGGCTGATGTATCAGCTTCCAGCCTTCCTCCGGTCCGGCTGACACCTCTGGAAATTGAAAACGGCAAGGGCCTTGTTCCCCGACGAATGGTCCCGCAGCACAGAGGGGTGCACACAAACACACATCCAGGAATTTCCCATTCATGGAATATATGTATACATGCAGCCACTGTGTGAGATATTTTAGGACATGAATGAAATCTAAATGAAATCTTAACATACTAGCGTAGCGCTGCACATCCCTCATGCCCTGTGTGAATTGCACACGCACAGAGGAGAGTTCACAGTGGGGCAACATTGGTAATGGAGTAGCTGTTTGTGATGCAACATGGGTTTAATGTGAGCGGCTGCAAACTCTTGATAAATGGATATCTTCTTTTTAGTTGCTTGCTGTGATACAAGTACATTTAAACTGCTTGGTGAGGACAGCGCCATCAGTTACTGAGTTGCATTGACTGAACCAGCAAATAGGTTTCACGTTTCAACTTATTTTCATGTGTATTGGAGAATTGATGCTTATCTGTAATTATAATGTTGGTGTATTCCAATCTCCCATTAGCAGTGTTATTTAAATCAATTCACCATTTCTGTAATAAAATCAATGGAGTAAGCCTTCAGTCCTTATTCAAATAACATAGCATGTATTAGTGTCACACGACTTCTATCCTGACATGTCAGAGCAGCCACAGCTTATTGCTTATTGCCTAAGCCATTAATTGATTTTTTTTCTTTCCAGATCCTATAATTTAATGTGTCCAGTATATGTCAGCGTGTTCGCTGAGCAAAGTCTTCTAGTGTGCAAAATGTAAAAGAAAAAAGGAGAAAAAAAAACCATTGGTACACCGCATTAAGTCAGACAACTTAATTCCAACAGTGCAAATTGCATTCTTTTTCTATTGTTTCAACTAAGTGGTTTCAAATGTGGCTGCGACTGTTTCCACTTACGTGCTCTTAAAAGGGATGACTCATCTTAAATACTTGTATAAGTGCACTGCATGGACAAAAGCATTTCGCACTGCAATACAGTATGTTTGATTGTATATTTTGTGTGTGTGCGTGTCTGTTTAAACTGCATTTCTTTGAGGAATATGGTGGAGATTGTGTTCATTTTACTCATCTCATACAGATGAAGCTATGCACATTGTAGGAGGTCTCAAACGTAAGTACGAGGCTGTAGCTGCTGCACAGGGCCGTTGGGTCGACTAACTTTATTTTGGGTTTTGGCAACATGAGGGCAACTTATATTCTAAGATTTAAAACTAAAACATTATACAGTCTGCCTATATAATAAGTGACTTTGGGGAATGTAAACCAGCTAGAAATCTGTGTTAAATGAACTTTCTATAAATAAAATATAACCCAAAGTTTTAAACACTGTGTATTAACTTTGTGTTCTGTAGTAGTGGATGGATTGTGGGGAGCTAGATATGAGAATATGTAGGAATAATAATAAGGATAATAACAGAGCAAAACTAAAGTTGATCAGATAACAACATGGACATTGTGATTCAAATTTTAAATGGGAAATGGTTTGGACCTAATTATTATATGTAATTATATAATAATATTTTCTATCTTGAATGGTACTCAAAGCACTTTAATAGTTCTGATAATAATTATAATAATAACTGATATGTTATTGATATTTATGATGCAATAACATTAAATAAACATCTTAGCAGAATCTTTTGTCTACTAGCTAGCATTGCTGGTTTTTGCCTACTAGCTTGCATCGCGGTTATTTGCCTACTAGCTAGCATCGCTATTATTTGCCTAATAGCTAGCATTGCAGTTGTTTGCCTACTTGCTAGCATCGCGGTTATTTGCCTACTAGCTAACATCGCTGTTATCTGCCTACTGGTTAGCATCACTGTTATTTGACTACTAGCTAGCATTGCAGTTATTTGCCTCCTAGCTAACATCGCTGTTATTTGCCTACTGGCTAGCATCACTGTTATTTGCCTACTAGCTAGCATTGCGTTTTTTTTGCCTACTGGCTAGCATCGCTGTTATTTGCCTACTAGCTAGCCTTACAGTTGTTAAACCGCTGCATATCCTTTTGAATATTTAATTTGTTTTCTGCATTGTAGTAAATTCAGAGAAAAATGAAGGTGTATACGCTTCAACTCCAACATGCACCAGCGCCAACTAGCGAATGGTCGGTGTTATTGCAGGCGTAAGCATAGGCAACACTGTAGAGATTGAGAAAAAAGCACAAATGCACTTACATGACCACAAGGTTGGATTCTGTACATCAGAAACCTGTAATAGCATGTACAGTGATGATTAGAAACATACACATCCTAGAAACTCGTTGGGTGAGCAACAAACATCTGTTAATAATGGAAACAAACATGAGTTTGCACTGGTGCTGGCATCTGAGCTACCACTACCTCCCTCCCTCTCTCTCTCTCTCTCTCTACCTCTGTTTCCCGTTCTTCTTCATCTTCTTTTTTTTTTTTGCCTCTTTCTTCTCCTGGCAGTTTCTCAGTCATCACTCCTAGTGACGAGACTCAGCCGCTGAACCGGAGTCGGGGCGCCGACATGCGCCCAACCCCATCTTCGCTTGGAGATGTGGCCCTCCATCCGCCGTGTTGACGAAAACAAGGATTTACACATATTAATGAATAAGACACTGTGACACCATGAGAGAGGTCTGAGAGAAAGAAAAGAGGAGGAGGAGGAGGGGGATGACTGAGAAAAGAAGGAAGGAGGGGTTGGGTTCATTCGGTATCAATTTAGTTGGTATTCCTTAGGGGATATGCTAATATTTTCTGAATAGCTGTGTTCCGTCTCTGTCTCTTTATTTCTGTCGCTCTTTCTTTGTGACCGCTGTACCTTGTTAGGGCTGTGGCCCTCCTCCGTGGCACCGTACGGGAAGCAGAGTTAGAGATGAAGAAAAACAGGCAAATAAGTAAATAAGTGCGACACAACAACAACAACAAAAAGACCAGAGAGGAAGAGGGATAGAGGGAGGGATGCTAGCACCTTGACGCCGATGTACAGCTGCTCTCCCTCGGTGTGCCGGGTTCACCTTTTCCAGCCCCCTCCTGTCTGTAGAGTGACACGTTTGATTTCACCGCATTCATACATCAGTGCGCCCGTGCAATGCTGACACCTCATCTCAGCCTGCCGACTTTGGCTACCGGGGCCCTGCTTTGCATAGTGCGCACACCCTCCTTCCTCCGCCTCCTCCTCTACCACCTCCCCTCTTCCTCTTCTTCTCTTTTCTCAATGTGACACTCTGCCCATCTTTAAAGCGAGAGAGATAGATCAGGTGCAGGAGCCGGGTTCTAAATGGAGGAGGAGGGAGAGAGAGATTGGAAGTGACACAGAGGAGAAGAGAGGAAGAGGGCATCTGGAAGGAGGAATCAGGAAGAGAGAGACTTCTCGCTAATTTATGCTTCTTTCACTGTCCCTCGGCTTTTCATTGTTGCTCCCTGTCAGTAAAAAAAAAAGACATCCTCACACCTCTGTGCTTGATAGATTCTTTTTTTACCATTCTCATTTTCTTCTGTGGCAATCACATGCTACAGACATAACTTTTAACAGACTGCAAAGCAACGTCCATTAAGAAATGGGACATTGCTAGAAGGACGAATGAAGACAATGCCCATTTCTCCAAAACTCAGTAATTATGTTTGTCCAATTAGTGAGTGGCTGTAAGTGTAAAAGTACTTGAAGGTCCCTTCTTCTTATTATTATAATCCTGGACCACATGGTCAGTATGGAGAGCCTGGCACACGCTCAGGACAATATGACAGCTCTGGCTCTTTTTGATATGCATATTTCCTCTGCTACATGCTTGGTAATTGTGTGCTTATTAGTTTTAATGGGTTTAGTGACATAAATCTTGAATGCTAATGTGAGGAAATACTTGCAAGGCCCCAAACTGGAGGTGTTGGATTAGCGACTGCACTGCTCAACACAGAGCTGCAGATGAATAGGCACTGCTGCACATTTCAAGTGTGAAGACGAGGGTTTGAAAAATGATCAGATATACCTACAATAATTCATCCTCAGCTATTATAACAGCATTTTTAGTTTTCTTAGATTAGATTAGATTAGTTTGAGTTTGATCATTTCACATCATCTTCATCTTAAGGTTGTTTTTTTTTCAAGCCCATGTAATCTCCATATGATAAAATAGATTAGCCTGTACCATATAGGAATTGCATGCAATTGTAGGAGACTTATTAGATCCTTCCTAGCTATGAATAGAATAGAATAAAATAGCCTTTATTGTCATCGTACAGGGTACAACGGAATCAGAGTGCCACTCCCTTTGGTGCAAAAAGACTACAAGGCTACGAAAAGACTATGGTATAAATGCAAAAGTTTTCTGGGTACAGAAAAGGAAATAAAAAGTCACATATATGCTCCTTACTAAATCTAGCAAGGGTTTGGCCCAATTTTCGCAAGGTTAAAAATGGAATTTTTAAAGAAGTGGGTAATTGGTACGCTGTAAAACGGTCATATATTATTCCTGGGGGAATGCAGACTTTAGAGTTAAACCAAAAAAGTGCAGAGAGAACAGATAATTTAAGACGAGTGTAAATGTGAAATCATGGGAAACTCTTTTTTTTGTGATGAGGACTGGTACAAATGGAAGAGTTGCGCACCTCAACTTCCAACCGAAGGAACTAATGCAAATCTGAATCGATGATGTGTGTGACCTATGTGTGATGGGTGAATACATGTGCAGTACTGTATGTAAGCGTGCTGGTGTGCTACTGATCCTGCCGGCTTTGCAAATATAAAGAAAACACCATATACACATCAGGACGCGTGTCGCATATTGACACCCTTTCCTCTCTTTTCGTGTGTGTGCGTGTGTGTGTGTGTGTGTGTGTGTAAAAGTGAGAAGGAGGACAGGAGAAAAAGAAGGTGTGTGAATGTCACTTTGAACTGTCACATTGTTGCACCCCCCATAACACACACACACGCACACACACGCGTCCTAATGAGACGGAGAGGGGCTTCCGCTGTGCCAACCCAGGGGCCAAGGTGGGAGAGACACTTCTCTCCCTGCATCCATGGTAAATATACTGAACCCCCCCGACACACACACACACACTGGCAGCACCACCACCCTCTCCCTCCAGACTTCTCTGTCCCAACAGACACACACACATAAACACCCACTGAGGCCTCCTGGAGCCTGACAGGTTCAGATAAATCAGGCTCTCGACAGTCCTCCGCCCTCTCCGCCTCTCCATCCCTGCTGCCCCTCCCGTCACCACCTGGGGTGGGAGGAGAGTGTTAACTTTCTTCAGGGGAGAAATGGAGGAGAGGGAATGAGCAACGGGGAGAAGGATGGGTGTGTGTGTCTGCGCGGTGATGGCGGGGTGTTAACCCAGACTTCTAAACACCTGCTGGGGGAAATGGAAAGTCCTTAGGATTAAAAGCAAGAAGATCTATTAATGCGACAGCAAGGAGTCTGGATATTAATGGGCCCTGACTTCTGTGATAAGATAAACTTCATTATTTTTGCAAGAAAAACTGCTCTTGAACTAAAGCAAAATATAATACATCACAAGATTACACACAACGTAACAGAATAAAACACTCTTACCTCACATTATGTTCGACCGATCTGACACCGTCACACAAGTCTTGTTTATAAGTATATCAAAGTTATTTGCTCAGTGAATGAGTAGAAGAGGGGTGTTTTTAGTTATTTACATGTCCTGCCCTCTGAAAATCAATACAAAACATCAGTGGGCTTTAAACCATCCATCACTATGGCTGTGACTTGGTGCTGAATAAATTCTAACCTTAGCCCACTCCTCTTTGGGCGCAAAGCTACTCCACGTTTTCTGGCCACATCCGATGACCAACAGCATCATATTTTTGATGTGTGAAACTGAGGTTTTCAAATGAATGTTGATCTTTGCACTCTTTGACGCCATGTTTGGACTCAAACAGACGAGCGTTAGAGGAAGGAGGTCAGGGGTCAGCAAGCAACGTAGATGCCAACACAGCTCCACTGCTATTTGGTGCAGAAGACTCACTGAGATGCGGTTTTCCATCCTGCTAAACTGGCCTCTGGGGCTAATTATCCTGTTGGCTGGGTTCAGATGCCACACAGCTTGAGAAGTTAGGGTGGTGGTGGTGGGGGCTGAGGGGGCACTGGCCATGTCCGAAGACAGAGTGGGGCGGAGGGAGCGCTCATACCCAGGTGTGCGAGCTCCATGCGTGTTCCACTTTGACCTCACACACTGAGCTTGGGCGAGGCTCCTCCTCACCTGGATTTGGATGCTCTTCAGCAGCCGGCCTCTTCGCTGGGAGCCGCCCAGTGTAACCATCAGACTGGTGGCCAATGAGGGGCTTGTCTGGGAAGAAAAAAAAGCCTCAGCCTGACGTGGAGGCAAACAAAAACCCATCTGTGTGTTTTTGCATGACGCTTAAGACAATCACTGTTTCGTATTTTTAATTGAAAGGGAGATATGGCCCCTCATGGCAACCCATCTGTTCAAAATTGATATCTGAGAGACAGTTGCCCTCTCATCTCCATCGATGAACAAGCGTGAGATTTGCAAGCCCTATTCCATTTATTTCAGGTAATTGAAATGTGAAGCACGCTTGTGGGTCGATAGTAACAGAGAGAACTAATAAACATCACCGTGTTTATTGTTTTAATCACACAGGATGATTTATTATTATTATTTTTTTCCCCCCACAAGTTTAAAAACTTCATGCTCACAGCATGCAGGAATCTGATTTTTAATTTGTGCAGAGTGCAAGTGGGAAAGAGAAGAAGCAGAAGCTTGTGTTGGACAGGTGGAGGCGTGCGGGATGAGGACTGACAGGGAATCTGTTCCTGGTCGGCCCAAGTACGGAGCGGAGAAATGACGAAAGATGAAAGAAAAAAGCTGCAAACAGATGGTGGAAGTGCAGATGAGGAGATGAGGAAGAGGACGAACAAGACAGAGAGATGGTTTGGGGTTGGTGGGGGGTGGGCGATAATACACTGTGCAGAGAATCTAGGAACATGACCTGCCAGAGTTAAAGGAGAGGAGGGGGGAAACTGCTTGCATTGTTGTTTTCATTATCTGGCGGCTGTCATTCTGCAGGTTTTGTGAAAGAGAGAGATGAACGAGGAAAAGGAGGAGGACAAGGCAAGGAGAAAAAAAGAGGAGGAAGGAGTGAAAGAGAGAAAAAAAAGCTGTGAAATGAATGCCTAGCCTTTTGTGACTAGCCTTACACAGCTCCAGACATGCTCAGACAAAAGCCCAGACCTGGAGAAGCTGCCTGGGTGTGATTGATGAATAAAGTAAAGGTGTCAGAAGTGTATTATGTAAATTAGCCCAGGCAGGGACCATTTCGGCGGCGAATGAAAGAGCGGGACATACGTGGGTTGTGAGAGAGAGAGAGAAAGGGGGGGGTGGGCATGTGTCACCGAGGGTGCGATCGTCCCCCGAGCACCGCGGCCGTGCCATCTTTCATCTCACAAGACAACCTCGGACGGCAATCTGTGCAGCGGTTGCCAGTTTACACCTGAGATGGAGGATAGACACAGACAAGAGGGCGAGATGAAAACATGCCCAACAGAGAAAGTTTCAAATGAATCTTGAATGAACACAGTTCTTCTGACTGACCGGAGCGGGGCATCGCTCTCATAATAACGTATGCCCCCCCGTCTCCCAGCGCAGTAAATGTATGCAGTTACATTTCCCACCGCCGCTCCTCTCACCGGGGAATACAGTTATTTCAGTCGGAGTCATAAAGACCGCCATAAAGAGCCAGTCTGTCTGATTCCCAGTGACAGTGTACAGGCACCGGGAGGGCGAGATTGAGTTGTTGTGTGGAGAGATGAGGAGCAAATCCGCAATGATGTTATGGACAGAAGCAAGCTGAGTCTTTAGTGGTGTGGAGTGTGATTTACATTAGATATCGAGGTCTGTCACGGGAAAGGAAGCGAGGGACAAGAAGATAATTTGGGAGAATGGGCTCTTTTGTTTCACTATCTGAACACACACACACACACACACAGATGCGGATACAAACACATCTTCACTACTTCCCAATCCTGCCGGTATGATCCGACCTTTGCCGCCAGCACACCTGACGTCACTTTTAATAGGCTGACAAAAACAATATATCATGCACTCACCTACACGGAGCAATAGGAAGCAGGTTAAGGGAAACTGATGGCGTCCTCGCCCCTAATTCGTACCTTGAGTGGCGTCTCCCAGTGATTGAAACAGACAAAGACGTATAGGGTTACCTCGGCGCCGTGGATGCGCTAATTGCCAGTGCTTGTCATTCGACGGAGCATTGTTTCAGAGGCTAACTAGAGCGCGCGCGTGTTTGTGTTTGCGCGGCGGCCAGACAGGCTGCTGAGAAAGCAGTTTTCATCACAGCCGCGGCGCCCGGTTATTAACGGGTTCATAAGTATGCCCAGAACCCGGCTATTTCTTCGCGTTAGTATTTATTAGGAGTCCACAAAGACAAGCCCGGGCCCGGGCCCATAATGAATGAAAGAACCTCCGTGTAATTGAGCCTTATTAGGCCACAGTTGAGACAGAGCTGGGGGAAAATGGGACAGCAGGACTGAGAAGAAAGGGATGTGACGAGAGAGACACTTACATTGTCAAAAGCCGTTCCGCTCCCATGCCTGCGTTTATTAATTTCGTCACTGAGGCACAAGGCGGAGTAATTTTCAGATCCCTTCCACTACAGTGCTTCCCATGTTTATAGCGTAAGTATGAATGACAGTCGGAACCACGTTCCTCACCATACACGAGGGTAAACACTGGCAAACATGTCAGGCCGGCGCGACTCATGCTATGCACTTACATACAGCAGCTTGTAAATGAGTGGCAGTGATGGCGGAGATATCCCACTGTGGGGTCGCGGCAGTAGTTCAGGTTGAACGAGAGCATCAGGCTAACTGCTACATCTAAGTTCCTTCATCAGGAAGGTGGTGCTGGACGGTCTGCGAGGAAAACCTCCGCTCTACGCGGAGCAGCTTTAGCGTGAGCAGCAATCCTCGCAGAGCAGCTGCAGCTGCAGCTTGTGTGTGTGTGTGTGTGTGTGTGTGTGTGTGCACTGAAGGCATTCAGGCACATTATTGAGCATAGGTTACATGCTTTATGAAAGGGGTGATCTGATCTTCAAGCGTTAGCAGGTCCAGGTTTGAGGAACATATCATGGTGGTTTATGAATCAACCTAACCTGCTAAACTTACTCCCCAACCCTAACCCTTTCATTTCTGCACCGTCCATCCAGCTCAGCTGGCAAGTTGACGACATATTAATGAATTGTGTCAAAATAGCCGATTTTGCAGTAACATCCAGTTTTTAATGTGCACAGCATTTTTACATGGTGTACAGTATTATACAAAAAGATATTTGCACTTATAATCATGTAACAATATATTCTTTAGTTGAGGGCAATGTCCACATTATTACCTTTTGCAGCAAGGGAAGATGTTTGGATCACAGCCATTCACAAAAAGGCAAAGACCATGGGAATAGCAACAAACACACAAATCTTCCTAAAACAACACATTCAGGTTCTAGATTCCATTTTCTATTCTTGTTAAAACACTACTGTGGTGTCAGTAAGTCCGGTTCAGAGTTGTCGAACTTTGGACTGAGCCAGGAAAGCTGTTTCCTCCTCTGCCTCTAGTCTGGACGCTCCAAGACAGTCTAGTGTTGGTAATGACATCCCCGCTCCAGCTCCCCACACACAGATGTGAGAGCAGCATCAATCTCCATCTCAGCATTGAACTAAAGCGAATGAGCAGATTTTCTAACGATGTAAGTCAGTAACAACAAGAAACATGTCACCCAGTGGAACGGCACGTCTGGCTGACATGTTTCTTATTGTTTTTGGACCACGACGACGGTCTATGGCACGGACCCATGAGCTAATCCAGGTCGGAGATTCGATGGTCATCTACTGTGAGCGGAGATAATTCATTGCTGCTTTTATTCTCTGTATGGGAATTGTTGAAATGTGATTCATTTAGAAAATCCTTTAATTTCCCAAATGGAGCAAACTGGAAGTCCCAGTGACCTCTTTGACCTTTCTCTCTGAATCTGTGTGCATATTTTCTCAGACTCAAGTTGAACACAGGGCAGAACCCTGTGGACTTTGTTTCCCTCTACTCAGGATCTTCCAAACGGCTGAGCTAGTCATATTCTCCCACCTGGCTATTTTTCAAAGCCAGGCTATGCGCTCTCTCCTCTCTTCCCTTTGTGCGTGTCCGGGTGCACACTCTCAGCGCAGGCACTTTTGTACCTTTCAACTGTTCACATTTCAATGCTTGATACTGGACATTTACTTTGAACAACTTCTTGTTCTGTACTGGTTCCGCTCCGCCTGTGTTTTCCATTCTCGAGTACGATGCTTTAAAAGCCAGACTCTGGTCATACTGGTTTAAAGTGTTGTCCACCTTTAATCCAAATAATGTGTGTTCAGCTTGAAAAGTCCCGCGTGAGTTCAGCCCCTATTTTGCTCTTTTTCCACTCTTCATTTTCTCTCTTCATGCCTTTTCTATTCTGCTGTCTCTTTCCCTCACCTCTCTCTCTCTCTCCCTCTCCTCTGTCTCACTATATCTCGCTCTCCTCCTCTCTAATTCTCATGCTCATTTGCCTCACTGTGTCTTGTTCCACATGCGGGAACTGTCATTATATGTTATGGCGTATCGGTTCTCTGCATGCATATGAGCCTCTCTCTCTCTCTGTGTCACTTTCATGTTTCCCTGGCAGTCATACATTACGTTGGAGAGACAATACCTCCTCCAGATAATGCCATAAATGAGGGAATTTACATACATATGCTCACATATGCAACCGCAGCCTCTCGTATCTGCCGCACTCAACGCAGGCTTGATTCCAGCTTTTGTGTGTGTGTGTGTGTGTGTGTGTGTGTGTGTGAGCGCGTGTGAAGTGGCGCTCCAGTGGGACCATCATTAGAGTGTATCTAGACTAATGACACAGGAAACTGATTCACACTGAGAGAACTTCTATAAAGCCCACACACACACACACACACACACACACACACACTGGCACAGCCTACAGTATATCCCAGCTTTCAGTAAAGGAAAAGTAGGATTATTTCTTTCCACTGTAACATAGCACTGCTAAATTATTTAGTAATTGAACTGATCAGTAATCCTCTTTATGTAATGCCACTAACAACCACAACGGAAGACTTACTCTACATTGACATTATACACACACACACACACACACACACACACACACACACACACACACACACACACACACACAAAAACATAGGGTGTGAAAAGTGCAACTGCACATTTATTTGTTTCACAATATGTGACATCAACTTTACTTATCATTCGAGCAGCTACAGGAGGAGAATGTGTGTGTTCTACTGAATTCCACTGAAACAACATGTTGGTACAGAAATGTACGGAAGAAATATATAAGCTCCAATAAATACGTCTGGAGGGATATCTATTAATTCAATTAGAAGACAACGCCATTTGCATACTCGTTTATTTATTGCAAATAATAATCTAATTATTTGTGTGTGACAGAAAGTAACACCTATATTAATATATGTTATATTAAGAACAAGAACTTTATAAAACCTTATGTTTCAGCTTAAGCTAAGCTTAAATTATTCACAGACCAAAACAATATCCAGCTCTTATTTAATCTGTTTTTTAAAGGTCAGTGGGGGAGTCCGTCCAAGCTGTGATTCAACCAAAGATTTACATCCTGGACATGTTGAAAGTCTATGTCAGACCAGTGAACTCTACTTCTTTGGAGTTTGGAAGGAAACCAGAGTACCAAGAGGAAACCTGCAAACTCACAGGCACCCAGCTGGCCGGCGGATTCAAACCTGGAGCCACTGAACACTGCGTCCATGTAAATCACTGTCAACCCCGTGCCTAATGGCATCAACAACAGCTACACGGAGTCCGTCCAGACTGAAGTTGTGGATTAGAACTACTTTTAAAAAAGCATGAATCAGAAGAGATGTCAGAAGTCTTACGAGCACCAAGGTTCACTTTTTCCGTCAACATTTCATTGTTTAACGGTGAGTTTAATAAAAATGACAAAACACGATAATTTGTGAGCTTTTGTGCACTCTCTCATTTTATACAGTTTCTCATTTGTATAAAATGTTTTCCTAATATTTTAACTGCCACGTAATTAACTGCATCTAAACTGTCCCCCAGACCAACTTATTTCATTTCTAGAGAGACCTGTGGTGTTTCTAAAGCTGTGTATCTGCAGGAAAAGGCAGAGTTTCCAAATCACTATTGGGTTTTATTCATTTATTGCTTTTATAACTGTGCCTGTTTTTTTGTTGTTGTCCGTTTGTTGAGGAAAAGATGAGCCAGTTAGGAACAGCGTTGCCAGCATAGCAACTTTTTCACTGGAATTTTGGCACCTTTTCAGAACCCTTTTACAACTCTCTTTTCAAAGAAGTGCCTGGCAACAAATCTACTGACTTTTTAGGCAGACCTTTCCTCCGTTTCCCTGAAGGGAGTCTCCAATCCTTTCTCAGCAAATGTGTTCTCGCGTGGCTGTAGACCGACTGTGTTCAATGAGCGATGGAGGGCAGCAACACATTTAGTCGGCCAATGGATGGATGCATTTTGGAACCAACCATGATCCCAGTGTCGATGTTAGCAACATTTTGATCTCCTGGACCTTCAGCGTGGTAAATCTTTGGCATATATAAATGTAGTAGTGATATCATAAATACTTTTTAAATGAGTTGCCATTGCCTACACTGAAACACAGTAACAGTCTAGAGATCCAATAAAGTCCACCAGCCACATGAAAATGTCAGGACTTTCTGAGTGTTCAATATAATCACGCAACACAAGCTCAAACACTAGTCTGTCATCTTAGACACAAAAGTCTCTGTCTTTGTCCCGATCCTCAATATATCTTCTCATTTCACCTCCGTTAAGCTGTGTAGTGATATTCACATTGCTAATTAGTGTAGGACATGTAGCAGTTAGCATTTTTATGTAGCTGCTACTTTGTTCATGTTTTCTCATTTAATCAGGAAAATGTATTAAATCTGTTTTTCTTTCCTGACAGCTGACAGAGGAGGCAGAAAACAACAGACCAAAGCTCCGGTCTCAGGACAGACAGTAAGCCAGGACTTCTCACAGTGTAATTTCTCCCTCTGTTTTGTGTTATTTCATTTTTAAGTCTGGCTGGTGAGGTCCACCATCTTTAATCTTTTCCTGTTGTGGGGTTGTTCTGTGGAACGGTTCAGTCTTTATGCACCAGTTCTAGCGAAGGTCTACGGTAAAGAGTTTTGAGTCCAACAGGACATTGAATGCAGATTATACGCAGTATTCATGGTCTGTATAATATATAAAGAGTTTTTTTAGATTTGAATGTAATGCAGCTTCTGGATACTTGTTTTCATATTTACTTATCATATTGTGTAGTTGTTTCACAGAGCGTACACGGTACAGTTTGACAGTGACGTCATGTCATGTACGGCCGTTCTCTCTGTAAATAAACCCAGACTGAAAAATATCAAGTTTACAGATGAGAGCTGTGATCCTGCCATGTCTATTAATATTTCCCGGGCGTCACTGACTTTACCTGGGCATGTGCCGTGTTGCTTGTATAGAATAAGAGCATTTAACAGCTGAACTGGGCAAATTGTCGACTCGTTTGTTCTACTTGTTTCAACTTTCCACACACAAACACAAAAAGTGGGAGTTTTTTTGTTCTACTGTATTGATCAGAGCCTCTGCTACACTGTAAGGATTTATTTCCCAAAACTGAAGGAGCACACCATGAGAAAACACTGAACAGATGTTTGCTTTAAGACAAAATGTTCACTTGTGGAACCGCTTTAATCCCCATCTCCCTCAACCGCTGCTCAACACAGAATCCGGCAAAACCGGCGAATTGGCTCAGAGACTAATTGTGCCGTGTTGTAAACTTCCCCCGTCACGGACTAGAGAAGGTTTGTTTAGAGAAACCTCAGCGAGGGTTTCGGCGGTGTGGGATTTTAAAGGCTGCTGTTCAAAATCGAGAATTTCACTGTCTGATGAATGATGCTTTTTACGAGCAGAAAGTGCTTTTTCCCCCCAGCTTTTGTTTCCTGCTGCTGAAATCAGGTTTGGCTGTTCTCACCTGAAAGATGTGTGTAATGTGTTTGTAATGCATGAAGGCCCTGCTTTGGCTGCACGAGACATTCCAACAATCCAACTTTTCCTTCCGCTTGTTCTGGTCAGAAAGTCTCCAGAAAAGGAACATCAGCATCAATCACAAAGCTGCACCCCCCCGTCAAAGATCCTCAGTCAGTGAACCAACCCTTCACATCTGTCTTTTTCCATCTGACTCCTCTCTTTATTGTTTACTTTTTAATTAATCGCGCCGGTTCATTCTAAACATGTCAGAATAAATACATTTTTCATCCTGGCGATATTGGCCCGGCCGCTCCGTTATTAATGCTGCAGAGAATTCAGCCACTGTTTGCAAATAATATCCTCAAATTGAATCATTGTTGCATGAATATATGCAAAATATTCATTTCAGGCGGCGTGAGGGTTGAGTGCTTTTAAATTGGAGAGATCATTCATGGCTTCACCTTTTCAGGCGAGATAAAGTCGTGTGCAGTAACATTACAATGTCAGTGGGAAGGGGAGGAGGCGGGGTGAAGAAGTGAGGGATGATGAGAGAAGGGGAAGAGGTAGAAATGATGACAAGAGGAAAGCGGTGCGAGTGAAGAAAAACAACGGAACCCAAAGCGAATGAGAACAGAGGAGACGTAAGACAAAGGAGTAAGAACAAGGACGGACTGAAAGAAAAGGCTGTTTGCTGTGTGGACGTCTTGTTCCATCACTTTGTAAGCCTTGCACAGCAGGGATCAGCGTTTGTGTTTACAGTTGTGTGATTACAGGCTCGTGGTATTAATAAGTCGGGTAAGAAAATTTGATTCGAGCCTGCTCGAGCTTCAATTTGTCATTTTCGATAATAGACTTTTTTTCTTAATGCATCTAAAGGACTCTCGTGACAGACTGCGACATATGAGGGGCAGTACTGCTACTGTAGAAATTCCAGATTTTGCGTCAGGCCAGTTATTTGGCACATGGTCCAAAACCTCCGCCACATTTGACTGAAGTCTGGTTGCAAGTTTTGCAATATCCTGCCAACTGACAAGCGGCGCAGCAGAGTGAAGCCTGGATATCAGCGAATACGCGTCACCCCGGTGCGATAAGGCGTTTTCTTTCTTCCATCAGCCACAATAGGAAGTCCTGTCGCCGGCCTCCGTTTGCCACGTCGGTACTGCTCCGTGTGTCTGTGAGGTAAAACAAAGTGTTCATTTGCTGACTAAAGAAACTATGCTAAACCAAAACCCTCATTTTTTAGCCAGTGGACCATCAGATAATGCTGCAAACCATTTGCATGTTAAGAAGATTTATTCCCCTGCACTTGCTTTACCTTCGTAGCCTGCTCGCTCGCACCGTTTAAAAGTTTCTACATCCTGTATCTAATGGCAGGGTGAAAAAAACTAATAACCAAAAGCAAATATAACCCCCCCCCCCACACACACACACACACACCCTCCACTTTCTTCTATCTCATGCTGCTGCGGATTAACAAGTCTAAACGCAGCATAATCACCAGCAGAATCCAATTGATGAGATATGAATGTCGATGCTGTGCTTCCACCAATATTTTATAATACAATAAAAATGTAAAGTTGAAAATAGCAGATTCTCCTCCTCCTCCTTTTCTTTTTTCTTTTTTAATGTAAAAGGTAAGCTGAAGAGTAGCACAGGGAGGTGTGTTGGAAGGGTGTTGAGTTGGTGGTGGCGGCGGTGGGGTTTTAATCACATGGCCCGGGCCTCGTCGAGGGATAGGCTGTCGCTAGGAGACAGAGGCAGGGAACGGACCAGTGGCAATGATGTATTAACTGGCGAAGGTGGCTGACAGTAATCTTTGTCACTAGATGCAGTGGCTGTCTAAGTCCTGTCATTTTATGCATCTCATGCAAAACAGATGTACCCAGATACTACAGGCTCAGGGAGCGAGCGAAAGAGAGAGAGAGAGATCCAGCCGGGATATAAGGGGTGGAGAGCTGTGGGTGGAGGGGAGGGGGACAAAAAAAATCATTATACAGCTAGAGGTTGGAGGGGCTGTCACAAAGAATTTCATTATTTTTCATCTGGTCTCGAGAAGGCAGATTGTGCATATTGTAATTTTTCCCTGCATCCATGAGCCTCTAAATAATTTGGGAAGTTTCGGGGGCAGAAGTTTTCCCTTTTTCTCTCCGCTCATTAACCAGAGTTCAGGGCAGAGGTGCTCAATCACCCCGGCTGAAGGAAACGCTTACACATAGAAACACGCCCTGCCACTGCCGCTGCCACCTCCTCCTCCTCCCTCCTGTCCTCCCCTACACTCTCTATTCACACTCCATCCTTTACCACTCCGGCCCCCCAGCCACCCCCACCCTCCCCTCGCAACCATTGTCCTTGCCTCTTGCTCGGTTCTTGCTTCATTTCTCAAGCGTCATTCCGCTTTCACGTGCTCCAACAAAGTTTTGTTGTTGTTCTGCTTCCTTCCTCCTCATCTCCACCGCCCCTTTTGACCTCTTCATATTCCTTAAATTTGTGCCTCCCATTTCTCCTCTTGATAAGACTCTCAGCGCTTTTCCTCTGTCATTCATTGTTCTTCTTTCTTGACCTTTGTCTCTAAGCAATGAGTAAAGATTCAACCATCTAAATACCCTGTTTTCTCTCCTAATCACCGTCAAAGCTGTTGAGAAGAAGTGTGGAACTGTCTGTGGTCTTCCAGACGTCCCATCCCCTCATAAAACAAAGCATTTCTCACAGTGTGTTACTAATGAGACTTGTATATCTTTTGATTCTTCAGATAAAAACGCAACATTACAGACCGCAAACATTGATTTGGATAAAAAGGTCCCGCCAGGTTCACTTGGTTCCTAGTAAGTAAGACCTGAGTAGGAAGTTTCTGTCAGACTGGGTCGAATCTGGTCTCATTCGACTGCCCCGAGTGTCAGATCTCTGTCTAATGCCGAGGTCAGTCCCAGTGGGCGGCCTGCTGTGAGAAATGTGTGCTTTAAAAGCAGCACTGTGGAAAAATGTTAGATGGTGGCACATGATTTTCTCTATTTGGGTCTTTTTGAATCAACCCCCTTTTGGATCAGGTCTAATTAATTATCTATAATCATTATGTTGTGGTTCGTTGGTCTAGGGGTATGTTTCAGTTCAGAGGTTCTCAATAATCTTTTGGTCTTTTCAATTGATAAACGTGATGATGTTGGCAGATGATGGGCCTCCGTTTTATTTATGTAGATCTTCCATTAAAAAAACCTTTCCAGCTCCAAAAAGCAGCTTAACTGTGTTTCTGATCAAGAGAGAGACCACCTAACTCCTAAACAAGCTGATATACTGCACGGGTCCACACAGGACATTTAGTTTGTATTACATAAAGTAAAACAGCACTGGTGCAGGATCCTAATTGCGCCTCTATTTGCTGCAGAGAAGCACATCACATATTAATAACAGTGTACATAGTGCATGTAGATGGCAGCAGAAGGGCGATATCTTTTTATCTACCTGCAATAAAACCCACCCTCTGTCCAAGCAATGAATAACACTTATACTGCCAGCTTGTTTCTGTGCCCAGGAGAGAGAAGGGACGTCACAGAGAGGAGACAGCAGGGAAATGAAGAAACACTGCGTGGTTAGATGAGGAGGAGAAGAGAGGGAGAAGGTGCAGGGGAACGTAAGCGTGTCACACGACAAACTTGTATTAACACAACAACGTGTCAAAATCACTATCAGGATACCGAGACCAGGGCAGGAAAGACATTAGAGTTTGGCGGGGTCCTATCACAAAGGTCTGTAAAAAATGAATCCATACATCTTTTTAATGTAATTTAATGTGCTGCGGGGGTGATGTCTGTGCAAACACGTGACGCCTATAGAGGCTCCTCAACATTACACCTTCAGGCAGTTTCGGGCTTTTAACCAGAGTTTTGAACCTGGCAGCAGGAATGTGCGTCGTAGGAATATTTCGTTTACATTTGATCCAAGTGCTGGAAGAAAATAATGGAGAACAGATTATGAATGTATTTGTTGTTATAGTTTACATGTATGTATTTATTTATAGCTTTACAAGCTAAACACCAAACAGCTGATAAGATGCTGCACGACATGACAAAGGATTTTGTGGTGGATAACTAAAGGTGAATAAATGTAATAAGTCATTAATCAATAAAGAAAGTGATCAGTAAGATAACTGATAATGAAAAGGGGCAAACCAGTTTGACTCCACTTTGATCTGCCTACTTGACAAAGAGCTAATGTGAGCTCTAATTTGGATCCTTCAAAAAAGTAAAAATGTTAAATGGGGCAGTCGACGGTGTCATGACAGCGTTACTCTAAAAAGGCAGAAATGATAATAACAGCTCTTTGGACACGGTGTCAGAAAAGAAAGAAAGAAATATGTGTGTATCTCTATCAAATGTTGATACAAAGTTGGAAATTTGTCCCCGTCCTACCCCTAGTCCAAGAGTCAGCATTCATTAGACAGGTACATCAACAGCCCCCTGATACTTCACCAATCAGCATTCCTCCTAATGTAATGTGGATGTGAATACAGAGTTTACAGATCAAGAGAAAGCCTGCAGACCAACATCACCAACATCCAGTCCTCACAGTGCTCAGTTAAGGTTAGAGAAGGATTGTGAAGGGTGTAACTTTAAGCTGTAATGTTTCAATGTTCAGACCAACCAACTTTTATTCAACCTGAAAGTGAAACCTGTGTTTAACCGCGTTTAACCACACGCTACACACTCTCTTACACTTACCAGAACATTTTAACTGTAACAAACACATTACTTTCTGTAAGCTAGAAGCACTGAGACGTTCTGCTGCAGCAGAGGTTGGACAAAAACACAAGGGGGAGTTCAGTGAGCAAGAAAAAATAAGAAGTCAAGTGAGGAAAAACTCATAGCTGAACAAGAAAGAAGGGAAAAAGTGGAGAGGAAAGGGCCGAAGCATAAAGGGGTGAGACAGAGTGGGGAAGAGAGAGAGGGAGAAAGAGATGTAAGTGGGCTCTGCGGAGGCCCCGGTCGGTGGCAGTCTGTCTCTGATTTCCATTCATTGTTAAGATGGATGAGATCCCAGCCGGACCGGGAGCAGGCCGCCGCATTTCTCCTTCCACTACACCGTTTCCTTTTTTTGTGGGATAGGGGGGCATTATTCAAAACAGAGCTTATTTTTGGTGGCCATTATGCATGCACACCTGATCAGCATGTCAGCCTGGCCTCCCCACATCGCATGATGGAACGGCCCAATTTACCTCTTTCACCTGCCTTGCATAAAGGCACAGTAAGCACACACCGGCAGGCGTACAACACGCACACACACATAGTCGCTGAAGTGGAAGTGGGAGGATGAAGTTGAGCGTAAGCGTGTGAGATCAGGCCCTGATGCAGACACACACACACACAGACAGTGCTGTTTATTTCCAAAGTGTCTATGAAAGTGTGTACTTACACTGTACACAGCCATCGGAAGTGTTGCAAGTGACACACATTCACCTGCTGTAGACACACACACACACACACACACAGGTCTCCCACACAGTCTCCTGTCTTAGTTGTTACTGAGTCAAAACTGAATTCATTAGCAGGTCCAGATCCTCTCTCTCTCTCTTGTCTCTCTCACTCTCGCTCTGAATCTGGCACCAACGCTGAGACAGTTCATCTTGAAAATCAGATATAAAATCCAGTTTAAGCTGAACAACTTTTTTATCGGACTACAGAAGGCGGTGTAAAGGAGGGACTCTGGACTTGCAGGGTGTATCCAGTGGTGAATGCAGATTTGGTCGAGTACATCCTCAGTGTGACCTCTAAGCATTAGTGTGGAATTTATTATTTCTTCCCAGTATGAGGTTTCTTTTTAATTTGGCCACAGTGCGGCCTGGCCAAATTAGCCGCAGCCTTCCTGCAGCTCAGCCCAAGCCTGTATTTATGTTCCTACTCATGTAGCACGACGGCACATCTACAGTCTGTGAATGTTCTAACCCGTGTTTTCTAGAGCATCATCTCTCCACAGCGCGTCTTTTCTCCGAACCATCTCTGCAAATATCCAGGTGAAACCGTCTCTTACACAAAACTGCTTAAACATATCAGCATTGTTGTTGCATGAGGTAAAATCTGATGATTAGAGCTCACACAGAGGGAGTGCATTACCTTTAGCTTCAGTCGTTTAGCGCGTGCGACCACGACGCCTCCCAGATTATTCACACTGCACTTTCTTTGACTTCAGTGTAAACTCTGCCCGCTGACTCACGTCACAGGTGTCCTTACCACGTCTTTGAGACGTGCTCAGGGAGAGCACACAGGAATGATGCTATGTACAGATGATGTATTGGAACATTTTAGACATTATTGATACTCACAGGCTGATTTACACCCTTGCCTGCATTTCTCTTACTGACCCTGATAAGTTGCGCAACATACTGTTGAAACAGGCTGGATTCTTACAGTCACATGTTAAAGAAGTCTCAGGTCTCCAGTGGACCTCTGAGCCCGTTTTTCAGTGAATATTGGCTTTTGAAACAAGTCACTGATTTTACTTGACACTTTTATAAGAAATAAATACGGGTTACAATCGAATGAGTGAAGAATGTCAGCCTCTCAAAGTGTTGATGATTAATACAATAATAAAACGTCACTGCTGAGACAGTGTTGAAATGACAGGCTCAGCTTAAAACTGCAACTGGTCTGGTTTCCACGACAAGCCTGATTTCTCCATCACATCTCTGCTTTAAGTATTAACTTCATAAAGTGTTGACTAAATGACGAGCAGGTGACTGTACCTACAGGTGTGTGAGCCTTATGTCAAGTGATCCCCAACCGTTTATCAAAAGAAGCGGAAAAGGAAGCTGAAAGGCAACGAGGAAGGAAACGAGAAAACAGATGACGGAGAAGGAAGAGGAGAGGTGAATAAAAGGACGGGAGGGCAAACAGAGATCACATATCAGTGAAACGAGGACACGGCATGAGAAAGAGGTCACACGGAGGGCTGAGGAGGGAAGAGAAGCAGAGCACTTCACCAGAGAGGAAGAAAGAGACGAGAGGGCGGAAACGGGAGAGTGGAGACGAGAGGTGAGCGAAAGCCCGGCGGAGTCTCCTCTAGATATTTACAGCACCTGAACTTCATCTCAGCCAGAGCAACTGGGGAGAGCAGGTGGCCCGAACAGGCCGGCTCATTAACGCACACACACACACACACACACACACACACACACACACACACACACGCACACAGGCACCATTGTCCTGTTTTAGCTAATGTTTGACTGTGACATTACTGTGACCGTGAGGTTACTGCTCCTCTCCCCTGTGTAAAAAAACAGCTTGACTGTTCCATGCAGGTTTGTCCAGGTGTGTGTGTGTGTGTGTGTGTGTCGCTGCATTAAAGGGGTTAAAAAGACATGACCCAAGTATAGGACAGAGAGGAGAAATGATGATGTGTGTGTGTGCGTGTCCATTAATCATAGCAGTGCTCTAGGCCAGGACCTCTCTCCCCACCCCATCACACACTGGACCACACTCGCATGTCTTCACACACACACACACACACACACACTGTGGAGATTTGCTCGTTGGACGCAGCACAGAACCACTTCACAAAACTGTGAGGTAAAGACGTTATTGTGACAGTACAGCATCGTGAACGGCACGGCGTAATGACCCCGTTACAAACTATTTGTCTGCAGGTAAATAATAGCGTTAAATATTATCGTTGTGTGTGTGTAACCTGCTCAGCGCGGCTCCTGCTTGTGTTTCTTTCACAGGTGAGGCTGTGACAGTGTGACCAAAGGTGTGAATATGACCCCCCCCCCCACACACACAGGCCCCCGTCCATCCCCCTTAACCAACACCTCTGCACCAACCAACACCCCCCCCCCGACTGCCCCAGGGTGACAGCTCGGGTGTCAAAGCCCGGTAATTGGTGGCGGCGGAAGGTGTAAACAGGGTGACGGTGGCGAGGCTATAATCGGCCTGCTGGTGGTGTGAGCGGAAGGGAGGAAGACGAGGATGAAGAGCCAGTCTGACAGGGTGTGAGGGCGTCACGCGACGCCGCGCGCCCAAGTTGAAGTGCGTGTGCACACACACACATGCGCATAAGCCTCACACAGGCTTCCCGTCTTTGTGAGGACTCTGGCTGACGTAATGCATTCCACAGCTCCTCAGCCCAAACTCAGACACCACAACTACACGTCCAACACCAGTCGGGACGCTCTCCACCACCTTGTGTGTCGTTGCTGACTCCAAGCTGACGCTGAGGTGATGGCTTCTTGACCTTTGGCCATAAATGAGCCACATATATTACCATGACGTGCTCAAAAGCTCCACACACAAATGCTCACACGGATGCACCATCCTGAGAAACACGGGCACATGCAGGACTGGACCTGAAGGCCACATAGACGCACACACAGGTTGCCATGTCTACCATGTGAACATTACAGCGGGCGTCTGTGAGGCTGTGAAGTACAACAGGAGGTAGCGGAGAATCGGTCGCTCCTATTTAGATAACACTGGAAAAAGTGTGTGTGTGTGTGTGTGTGTGTGTGTGGGAGACATTTCTCTCACTCAGAGCATAGATCCTTGGCCCTGCATTAGTGCCAAACCAAATTACCCTTCTGCCCGTCTGGTGCCCTCAGCCTAAACCACACACATTCATTTGTGAGGAATGGAGCACTGCTGCAAGTCAGATTCTATGTTGGACAGTCCCTCTCTCCCACACACACACACACACGCGCACACACACACACTGCTAGTGACTGTGACACATTATGACAGGCAGCATTAGCCTAGCCTGCCCTCCATCCTCTCCAAACTACTTCTGTTCAATGTATTTCTCTTTCCTTCTTCCTCTGTCTCTCTCTCTGTCCATTCCTCCCTCTCTCTCTACTCTTCTCTCACTCATGAACCAGAATGTTACCGTCATGTTGCGGGATGCAAAAATGACGTGAACCGACCCGGACACATGCACAGAGTCAACAGTAGCTCCCTGTCTGCAGGTGGGACAGTTAGCAGCTTGTTCGTGTCCAGACTGTGACTAGGCTGCCGCAAAACCTCCGTAGTATTCATTTTGTTGTCTTTTTCCCCACCAGCCAGTTGGCTTTGCATAAACTTATCATTTTTGATTTGTAGTCTATGTTGCTGCATTTGTTTTGTTTTCGTTTCAACATCTGAAGCTGTTTAAATCTTTGTTACAAAGAAAACATGGTCAAAACAAAAAACCAACATTCACAACATATCAAGCAAACCTTGCATTTGGAAACTGGACATTGTCATTTAGTTCTGAGAAGGATGAAAATGAGTGCTTCTTGATGAGAATACATTTTGTGATTTTATTCTCATTTTCTTGAGAGGTACATTTAACCCAGTGTGATGTTGGTGCTGCAGACATTGATCCAGCACTGGCTCAGATTTAACGCTTTACTCTTCTTGGATATTTACTAAACTTTCATATTTCACACGACCTCCGTGTAGTTTCTCCACCTTAAAGCCTCGTGCTTTACTTACATTACCGTCTTTATTACATCTCACATCCTTCTTACAGCATCCTTGTTTTCTCATTTCTTCCATTTCTTTCCTCTGCTTCATCCACTTCCTCATCCTTTTATCTCCCTTTTCAGTGTTCCTCTGTTTCATCGCTTACTATATATCTCCTCTCCTTCTCTAATTTCTCCTTTCTTTCGCACACATTCAGTCCCTTGTTTCTCCCTTTCTCTCCTCCCTTCCTGAGCATCCTGTCTGCACTGCTCCTGGAGTCTTTGTGTCTTGTCCTGTCCTTGCAGGGAGTCACTGTGCTCCTCACTGGGACCGTACAGGGTGACACTGCAGCTAACCCAGATGGAAACTAAAATAACACAGAAGCATGTTACCATCATGGGAGGAGGTGTCATGTCCCCTCCATAAGATAATCTACTGTATTATTCAACATACTGATCCCTCCCTCTGTGCAACAATGGTCCCTGACCTTTTCACATGAGCCTCTTACATACAAACTGAGCTCTGTGTTCCACAGAAGAGGGACAGAGGAGGCTTCTTTGGAAGCTGAGGTACATTATAATTGTTTGTTGCTTTGCTGTATGCGACCTGTCCACAAGCGTTTGAATGTATATGAGCCGCACTCAGTCGGGGTCGCCGCAGTGGATCATCCGTCTCATGCTGTACCTGATGATCATCATGAGTCACGAAGGTTCAAAACCAGCAAAAGCGCTTCATTCTCCAGTGATGTTGCAAAGGCGATACGTGTTTTATACTTTCCATGAATAGTGCATCGTAAAATACCAATATGGCAGCTTTTAAGTTCAAAATGGACTTTAGAGAAACTCAAACTTCAGTGATGGTGAATTACAAAAAAATAGGTCACACTTTGCTTGATTTGACAGTGGGTGTCTGGGAATTGATGCACAGTATGGCCCTCAAGATGACACAGAATAAAAAACACAACAAACTGCAAAAGAGGATTTAGGAATTTGACAGAGCAGTTAAGAACAGTTCTCATCTAAAGAGTGAGCTGCATCGATAAATGTGTGGCCTTCGGCCTGTATGAAGTCGTCCCTGACATCCAGCGTGATCCACACTCTGATGCATCAACGTGAGTCCGAGCCGCACATCAATAAATCCATCTGTCCTCTACTGACTCCGCTTCATTCTTCTTTTTCTCTCGCTCTCCTGTGAGGTGAGAGGTGTCCTGAAAAAGAGGAATGAACACGGTAACAGTCCATCATGGCAAGGTCAAAATGTGTCCAAAAACTCTAGGACACACGAACCAATGCTGTGTGAGTAGAAAATGTGAGCACGTGAAGACAAAGATACAGAGACGGTGACGTAATAATCAATGCCGAGACCATTTGGGGGAGGCATGATCAGTGGGCAGAGCAGTCGTCTTCAAACCTATGGGCTAGTGGTTCGGTCCTCAGTCCTGGCAGGTTACATATCGAGGTGTCCTCGGATAACATGCTGATACCCTGACCCTTGGCGCCTCTCAGGGGCATCTACCCACTGGTGGAAGAAGAACTCAAATAAGATTATTAAAACACTGATGTTGGCTTTGTTTGTCACAGCCCTTAAAGACTTGGACAACAACGTAGACGTGACGTATAACTAACACTTGCGTCACCATTTTTCACCTTCTTCTAGGCCAAGGAGTGACAGCAGGCTTTATCTCTCTACCAGTAGGGGGCAGTAGACTGTATCCACTGTTCAAATTCAAAAGCAGAATAAGACCAAGGTCGTCAGATATTTTCACACTGTTCACAACAGATGGTTTATATTTAACATAAATGGAAAATATATCTGACAAGAAGTTGTAAATGACACTGGTGTGAATATTTCCTTCGCTAAGATGAACAGCCAGGCAGAGTGGTCTCTCTCTACCACTGACAGGTCCGCTGATTATTCTACCAGTTGCTTTGCATGAAAAGCCGCCAACTTGGGTCAACGGCGCAGAGAAATCTTGTAAAACCAGGCCATTAGATGCTCACTGACAGGCTTCCACAATATGAAACGTGTGACGTTCAGGTATGAAGTAGCAGAAAATGGAAATACTCCATGAATGTTCTGTTTACAGGAATGTGCAATGCCCACACCGAAGCGCATAATCAAACTCATCATCGGGCAGCCACGTATCATCCACATGGCAGGATGACCAATTTCTTGTAGTGAGATTTATTGGATACTACTGTTGGACACAGGTCTTCACCTGGCTACACAAAATAAAGAGTTGTGCTTAGGTTTACAGTAACTTATATGACTGGGCCAAAACAAGCCTAGCGATGGAATTGAGCCTGAGAGGCATCTGTCAGGGTAAAAGTATCCCCACGAAGCTGTCTGTGGGAGCGGATATAACAGATTTCTGTCAACTCAACACATATTGTTATCGGGGAAGTAAGAGGAGCCTATTCAGCATGATTTTAGACGTTTACCCAATCCCCACAGTCCAGTCAAACTGGACTGTGAAATGACACGTTTGCAAAGCCTCTCTACCTGGAGTCCACGAGTCCTGGTTGTCCTTGAGGCAGTTTAAGGGATCCTGGAGGGTTGTAAGGGATTGATTGCATATCGGAAAAAAAACTTTTTCATTTACATTCAGGTCCCTACAAAGATCTTAATTACAGTATGTTTTAGAAATACTTTGGTAATCACCAGGCTTCACTGGGTGTCCATATATAGTGCAGAACCCAGCAGTCCAAAACTGAATTAGAAATTGTTGGTGTCTCACTTGTGCCCATGTGTTGAAATATTTTTGGGTTTGATAAAAAAAGATTTACAAAACCATACTGTGTAGTTCATCATCTGCTGCATAAACTGCATCAGTCAAATTATGAACCGCACCACGAAAGATAAGAAATGAGCAGCAAGGAGCTCTCTCTCTCTCTCTCACACACACACACACACACACACACACACACACACTGGGCATAAGGATGGGGGCTTAGCCAACTTCTGCGAGTCGTCCCGACTTAACTTGAGCTCCAGACCGGGTCTTAATATTCTGCCGGAGTGGCAGAGCTGCTCTTCTGCACGACCAATCCCATCGTCAAGTCAAATTTGCATTAGCAAATGGGAAAGCGGCAACGGCCTATTTGTTAATCTGATCTTTGTTTACCCAACACTCTTGTAATCCACTTTTAATTAAATAGCCACCCAGATATATGCGAGCAGCAGTTTGACTTTGTCTGTGCCCACATAGCCAGACTGGAGCAGACAGACAGGAAAGAAAGACAGAAAGAGAGAGAGAAAGAAAGACAGTTCTGTTGAAGCACTCCCAGCTGAGCTCCTTTTAAACTTCAATTCCTCCATGGAGGAACTTCCAATGACACACACACGCACTGTACCTTTACTCCATCTATATACACGCCGCGTCTACGCGGGTCACTTCTGGAGATGCAGCTTATCCCATTGTCTGGTCAAATATGTAATTCTAACTTCACAATAGATTTGTATATCCTATCTATCATAAACCACAAGGTGTGTAGTTTGAATAAATCAAATAACAAACTCACTTTCAGAAACACTCACCATCCCTATCACCCTCCCACCGACTCACACTCCTCCCACACACACACACACACACACACACACACACACACACAACACACAATATGGCTACATAATGTCCTTTATCTATTTATAGTTAACGCCATCCTAGGCCTTATAATGCAGGCAGATACCTGGTAGGCAATTACATCTTCCCGATTCTCTTTGCAATAAAAAAGCACGGTAATAGAAAGAAAGGGGTAAATAACACAGCAGCATGAATGAAGCAAGCCTGGCCTGCACTATACATCCCCAATAAGTCAACCCACACTGACAGAAGCTGCATTGTCATTCATATGTGCCTCCTCTGCTGTTTTTACATGTAAAGGGAAGGAACCAGCAGGGACACAGTGTCTCTGTCTGCGTATTAGAGGTGACATCACATTATCCTCATCCCCAACATGCCTCTGAATATTCTTTGGGTATTTGTATGTGTGTCTCATTGGGGTTCATGTATCAGGATGTGTAGGTTTGAGAGGCACAGAATGTGCAATGCAGACGACACAAATGTGTGTTTGCAAGTGCAATTCACTGCTGAAGAACTGGGACACATTGCTGCTCCAAGGTGTTTTGAATGATGGAGGGAAAATCCATTAACTGGGAGTTGAGTAAGAATTTAAATCACAAAACACAGACAATAAGACTCATGGTATTATTATTGGACTAGACTTTATGATGTAAACACAACAGAATGACATTCACCATCACTATAAATGAGACAGATGATTAAGGATGCGTTTTATAACCCCTAAAAGCTGTCGCTGTTACAAGACTTGGCCAAAATCTCAATGTATTTATTCATCACAAAAACAAAGAGGGTGACGTGGAAATATTAGATTTTGCTTACTTTGATTGCGTCATATGAGGGCAAAGAAATAAACGTAATGGTTAGAATCTCCTGATTATTGGTGAGGCTGGGAACTTAGATTGATTGGTGAATCGAGAGCCTCAGCTTCTTCAACACTACTTCACTGCTGTTGCTGCCCCGATACGCCTGTAGATCCCCCGCTCCATTCTACCCTTACTCATAAACAAGACCCAGAGATACTTGATGCATGATCTCTCATGGTTGGTAGGACACTCCACTCCTTTCCAGTTGAGGACCATGGCCTTAGATTTGGAGGTGCTGATTGTCATCCCAGTGAGAGAGAGGTTGCAACCTGATGAGGCCAACAGTGACCCAATCCCAAGCCCAACAAACTGGACCATGTCAATGTCCTGGCTGCACCTAAAAATTTCCATAATCCAATCCTGTCCACAAGGATTAGAACAGGATTGGTGACAAAGTCGGGTGGTGAGCCCATGGAAACGGGGACTCACGTTACCTCTTCGGGCTATGCCCGGCCCGGATCTAAGGGGTAAAGGCCCTACCACTAGGTATTTTCCATCAAGCCCCACCTCTAAGCCTGATTTATTACAATCACAGTAGAATAATTTAAATATTCTAAATTATATAATAAACTATATTTAAAAATAAACATGACAATATGATAATCAGCCGTAATGCAGATGTAAATGTATATATGGATGATCTGAGGTGAACTTATGCACCTTAATACATCATATGAAATGTGCATTTCTAACCAGTCCAACAGCCAAACTAATATCTGACCTCAATGACATCATAATAACTTTGTTTACAGTGCTCTTATGTTAACTAACAGAATAATTTGCTTTTTTATCATCAGGACTTTAAAATGATTCTTATGGGCAACACGTAACTATGTTTAAGTCCCAAGAAGGTTCCACTATTTAAAAGTGAGGCAGTCTATTATTATGTAGCTGAAATTTTGGGGCTAACATATTTACTTTCATATGTACATTATTACAGAAGCTTTGATTTGAAACTCCAAGACTTCCCCGGTATTTTTCTCATTGCTCCACTGTAATTTTTAGTTTTATCTCGTGTACAGATTTGAACACAGCCGCTTTACTGTAATTGCTCAGTCTTGGCGATGCCTTCATTCCCACTGTAAACAAAAGCTGCTGGTAAGAAGTGTTTAGGTCTGCTGGACGATGAATATTCATTGCTGGTTCAGTTTTCTCATAACGCTGCAGTTATAAAGGAGTGTCTGGCTCTAATACACCCACAGTTTCAGGGAGAGAGTATTAAGGAGAGATTTAATAGAGGCGTGAGTACGGACAGACTCATTATCTTTCTATTAGCCCTGTCGCTGCATGCCCTACGCCAGCAGGGTTTTACTGACTTCTATTAGGTTAGTGGTCAGATACACACACTAATACACACACACACATGCATGCATACCAAAAAAACCTGCTAATTTAAGCTAATTTAGTAGCCATCATTGCCCAGCAGTAATAGTTCAACCAAATGAGTCTCCTCCTTTGGACTTGATTTACGAGGGTAGTAAAGCTGTTATTTTGTGTGCTTCGTGTTAAAGAGGAGGTTATTAGGTAACTGGAGAAATATAGAACTTGGATGGATGAGAACATATGGTCATGATGTAGACCTATTTATACCTACTTCCTCACAAACATGTTGAATTTTTTTATTAATTTTGTTATTTGTCTCAGACGCACATTAAGAATTTGTCCTTCTTTCTGGTGTCTGTATGTATGTATGTATTCTCCCAGCACCAAAACAACCGCTAACACTGACAATGTGAATTACTCCCAATGCCTGGTTTACATATACTGTAACTCTTTGTCCCATCCACTGTGCTATGGTTTAATAATGTACTTGTCACAAAGGTTAATGTTTTTTAGATTCCCAGCACAGTGAGCTTAGAAAAAACCTATTGAAAAAGAAGAAGAATCCACTTTATTGTCATTGATTACATTTTTTACACGTTACAATGAAATTTGTCTTTTGCATTTGACCCATCCCCCCTTGGGGGAAGCAGTGAGCAGCCGCAGGCGGCGCTCGGGGAGCTGGCGCTGGGTGTCCCGCTCAGGGACACACCTGGTATGGGGGAGGGGCTGGGTGACTCAGCTGGGAATAGATCCTGCTATCTCTGCAGCCCAGCCCTCTGCCTTAACCACTGAGCTACCAGCTAAGTGATTGCTTCACATTTTGTGAACAACACTGGTGCTACTCAGTGACAACTGGACTTCATCAAAGTTCTTGAAGATTGGGAAGGATTGTGATTCCAAGGTGTTCAACCTCAGCACGTTCATTATGAACACTTGTGGATCATTTTCACATGCACTGAGAGCCACGTTTTAAACAGCCTGGAAAAGGATGCCAGCACATTCAGTGCCGTCCCAAAATATACGGTCCCATTTCTGAAGCTATTTTGGAAAAGTCCACTTCAAAGCGAGTTTGTGCACTTTACCGCCACTATTCTACTACGGAACTGACTCCAGCTTGTGCTGTGACGCTTAAGAGACAAAGTGGTTGGGATAATGGATGGATGGATATTTTCTTCCCTCAAGATTAATTACAGATTACAAAGTTTTAACTTCTTACCTTTTTTGCATTTATTATAGGATTGCCCTTAGTTGTGCAGTGATATTGAGCCTTACATACATTGCAACGGGAACAATGCCCAGAGACAGATATATTACCAAGCACTTAGATCTTAAAGCTTACACAGTAAACTCCCTCTTATAGATCCTGACTGCGGCACTATCGCCAACCTAATTGAATCGTAAATACATGTATATGTATATTACCCATTAATAAATAACGACACCATTTTTTATTAATGAAGTGGAAAATGTGGTATAGTGAGACATCAATCATTTAGCATAAAAACATGTGTATTAGTGGGGCAGGGGGATAAAATTAGACCCATTAAATAGAGTTTTTACATAAGCAATTATGGAAGCCTTCAGTGTTACATTATGTGTGATCAGTGAACAAGAAGAGGGAGGGAGGGGGTCATGTAAGTGGGTGAAATAAATAGATGGAAATGAGAGCAAAGCGGGGGGAAAGGGACACTGGACAGAGAGATAAAAAGCGAAGTGAGGAGACGGGAGAGTGGAGTGGAGCAGGACAGAAGGGATACATTAGTGAGGAGAGAGACGTGGCAAGATTGTGTGAATGCAGGAATATTAATGAGGTAAAATGAATCACACTGATTACAGCAACAATTAAATATGGGTCATCTTGCAAGATGTGGCAAGAAAAGGAGGGATGATGGAAGAGGGCAAAGCAAGAGAGGAGCGTGTCAGAAGGAGAACTGTATGTTAGAATGTGGGTTTTTATATAAGAAAGGCAAATCTCAAAACTTACAATACCTTCAGAACGCTAACAATACAATATATCAGACCATTAATTACAATTATTCATTATTATTACTCGTTGTAATGTTTGTACACATCACAAACATTACTGTCACAGTAATATTGGGCTTTAATTGGTTTCTCCATCAGTCTTCCTCTAGCGAAGGAGTAATTCAACAATATACATATCATACAACCATTCACATCAACACAAGAGTCAAAACTACATATTTGTAGTTTTTTTTACTCTACGTGTTTGACTATACTGTGACTTTAACTTGTGTTTTGCCATCACTCCATGCTCCATCACTCAGGCAGACAAACAACACTCCTCAGCTGGTTCTCCTGCTCTGCTGCTGGAGTCGGACCTCCCTCATCGCTGATGGAGCTACACACTCAGTTGTTTATGTCAGAGAGAATGTGTTGTGTCTGTTATAAAAGATTTATGCACATTAAACTAGAGCTGCAGCCTTTAAAGGCTGCTTTGTTCTAGAACGACGCGACTCCCTGCTCCACTGTTCTCTACTACTGTTTACTTTTCTGTGCAGACGACTTATGCTGACTGGACATTTAGAGCGCAGAATAAATGTCAAAGGTTTGTGGTCAAACCGCTTCTGTGCAGGGGAATTATTACTCATTAATACTATTTCAGACAAGACAATTAGAAAGAAATAAACACTTTATGTCGTTATTATAATATTACACTTTTGTTTGCACAATAGACCCATTTTGCACAATAGACCCATTTTCACTTAGCAACAACCCTCATGGCACAAATCATTGAACGAGTTACTACTGAAACAGCCGTCACAGTGTCTACAGTCAAGCAGGTTTTACACTGAAAAGCTGCCGTCCAAGAAAGTCCCTGCTCCGAAATCTGCCTCAACTCTGTGTTCCAACAAGAGCATTTACCCCAAAGCTGATGTGGAATGAATACAGCAGGAAACCCTGAAGACGACTAAACTGGACAGTTGCTGCTGGTTCACCTGGTTTAGTAATGAGAACATTTTATGTGTATGCATGCTAATAAGAAACACTTCACCACAGAAATAAGGTGAAGGTTTGTAAAGTCTCTGTAGTATCCTCTAACATTAGAGAAGCAGCTCAACACTTCCAGGTGGTGAAATGTGAACACTGATGACGACTGTGTTCTTGAACAGGTGTCTCAGTCTCATGGCAATGGTTTCAATTTAGATATGAAGACTTATTAAGGGCAACACACTGATGATGTTGAATATATGCTGCTAATTCATTTTCGTCGTATATTTTACCGAGCAGTGACTGTGAACGTGTTGTTCGGTGTAGGGGGAGAGGCAGAGAGTGAATGCATAATGGTAATGTTTCTGAATGGGGGTTGGTGTCGGCCAGTACATTTACTCAACTACTGTACTTAAGTACAATTTTGATGTACTTGTACTTAACTGGAGACAGTGGAACATTGGTCTGTGAGTGTTTTCCAGGACAAGCAAAAAATTTTAATACATTTTACCCTGATGAATGAACAACTACAGCTCCAAGGTTAAGGATACCTGCAGAAAGGTACAGAGAGAAAGAGAGAGAGAGAAGCCACAATGTTAACATGTAATGATTTTATGATAGTGGAGAGAGAGAGAGAGAGAGAGAAAGAGAGAGAGAGAGAGGGAGAGAGAAGAAGTAGATGATGGGATGACCTCAGTGTATCAGGAAAGCTTAACTAATAGATGGTTCAGAGTCACCGGATCCATCTCTAACTATAAGCTTTATCAAAAAGGAAGGTTTTAAGGCTAATCTTAAAGCTAGCGAGGGTGTCTGCCT